>JAUPMV010000089.1:0-183359 GCA_030848855.1 Branchinecta sandiegonensis
AGTGGAAAGACTGTAGTGGACAGAATAAAGTGGAGACTATAGTGGAAAGACTAAAGTGGAAAGACTAAACTTGACACACTATAGTGGAAAGACTGAAGTGGACAGACTAAAGTGGAAAAACTAAAGTGGAAAGACTAAAGTGGACAGACTATAGTGGAAAGACTATAGTGGAAAGACTGTAGTGGACAGAATAAAGTGGAGACTATAGTGGTAAGACTAAAGTTGACAGAGAATAGTGGAAAGACCAAAGTGGACAGACTATAGTGGAAAGACTATAGTGGAAAGACTGTAGTGGACAGAATAAAGTGGAGACTATAGTGGAAAGACTAAAGTGGAAAGACTAAAGTTGACAGAGAATAGTGGAAAGACTAAAGTGGAAAAACTGTAGTGGACAGAATAAAGTGGAGACTATAGTGGAAAGACTAAAGTGGAAAGACTAAAGTCGACAGACTATAGTGGAAAGACTATAGTGGAAAGACTGTAGTGGACAGAATAAAGTGGAAAGACTAAAGTGGAAAGACTAAATTGGACAGACTATAGTGGAAAGACTATAGTGGAAAGACTGTAGTGGACAGAATAAAGTGGAGACTATAGTGGAAAGACTAAAGTGGTAAAACTAAAGTGGACAGAGATTATTGGAAAGACTAAAGTGGAAGACTGTAGTGGACAGAATAAAGTGGAGACTATAGTGGAAAAACTGAAGTGGACAGACTATGGTGGAAAGACTGAAGTGGAAAGACTCAGTGGACAGACTAAAGTGTACACACTGAAGTGGACAGAATAAAGTGGAAAGACTAAAGTGGAAAGACTAAAGTGGACAGACTATAGTGGAAAGACTAAAGTGGACAGACTAAAGTGTACACACTGAAGTGGACAGAATAAAGTGGAAAGACTAAAGTGGAAAGACTAAAGTGGATAGACTATAGTGGAAAGACTAAAGTGGACAGACTAAAGTGGACAGACTATAGTGGAAAGACTATAGTGGAAAGACTGTAGTGGACAGAATAAAGTGGAGACTATAGTGGAAAGACTAAAGTGGAAAGACTAAACTTGACACACTATAGTGGAAAGACTGAAGTGGACGGACTAAAGTGGAAAAACTAAAGTGGAAAGACTAAAGTGGACAGACTATAGTGGAAAGACTAAAGTTGACAGAGAATAGTGGAAAGACTAAAGTGGAAAGACTGTAGTGGACAGAATAAAGTGGAGACTATAGTGGAAAGACTAAAGCCGAAAGACTAAAGTCGACAGACTATAGTGGAAAGACTATAGTGGAAAGACTGTAGTGGACAGAATAAAGTGGAAAGACTAAAGTGGAAAGACTAAAGTGGACAGACTATAGTGGAAAGACTATAGTGAAAAGACTAACTGGACAGACTAAAGCGGAAAGACTAAAGTGGAAAGACTAAACTGGACAGACTATAGTGGAAAGACTAAAGTGGACAGACTAAAGTGGAAAAACTAAAGTGGAAAGACTAAAGTGGACAGACTATAGTGGAAAGACTATAGTGGAAAGACTGTAGTGGACAGAATAAAGTGGAGACTATAGTGGAAAGACTAAAGTGGAAAGACTAAAGTCGACAGACTATAGTGGAAAGACTATAGTGGAAAGACTGTAGTGGACAGACTAAAGTGGAAAGACTAAAGTGGAAAGACTAAAGTGGACAGACTATAGTGGAAAGACTATAGTGGAAAGACTAACTGGACAGACTAAAGCGGAAAGACTAAAGTGGAAAGACTAAACTGGACAGACTATAGTGGAAAGACTAAAGTGGACAGACTAAAGTGGAAAGACTAAAGTGGAAAGACTAAAGTGGACAGACTATAGTGGAAAGACTATAGTGGAAAGACTGTAGTGGACAGAATAAAGTGGAGACTATAGTGGAAAGACTAAAGTGGAAAGACTAAAGTGGACAGACTATAGTGGAAAGACTGAAGTGGACAGACTAAAGTGGAAAGACTAAAGTGGACAGACTAAAGTGGAAAGACTATAGTGGAAAGACTATAGTGGACAGAATAAAGTGGAGACTATAGTGGAAAGACTAAAGTGGTAAAACTAAAGTGGACAGAGATTATTGGAAAGACTAAAGTAGAAGACTGTAGTGGACAGAATAAAGTGGATACTATAGTGGACAAACTGAAGTGGACAGACTATGGTGGAAAGACTGAAGTGGAAAGACTCAGTGGACAGACTAACGCGGAAGCTTCTGGTACAGCACACTGAGAATAAAGTGCGAAATTCTTACGTTTACGAAAGACTATAGTGGAAAGACTGTAATGGACAGAATAAAGTGGAAAGACTAAAGTGGAAAGACTAAAGTGGACAGACTATAGTGGAAAGACTATAGTGGGAAGACTAACTGGACAGACTAAAGCGGAAAGACTAAAGTGGAAAGACTAAACTGGACAGACTATAGTGGAAAGACTAAAGTGGACAGACTAAACTTGACACACTATAGTGGAAAGACTGAAGTGGACAGACTAAAGTGGAAAAACTAAAGTGGAAAGACTAAAGTGGACAGACTATAGTGGAAAGACTATAGTGGAAAGACTGTAGTGGACAGAATAAAGTGGAGACTATAGTGGTAAGACTAAAGTTGACAGAGAATAGTGGAAAGACTAAAGTGGACAGACTATAGTGGAAAGACTATAGTGGAAAGACTGTAGTGGACAGAATAAAGTGGAGACTATAGTGGAAAGACTAAAGTGGAAAGACTAAAGTTGACAGAGAATAGTGGAAAGACTAAAGTGGAAAGACTGTAGTGGACAGAATAAAGTGGAGACTATAGTGGAAAGACTAAAGTGGAAAGACTAAAGTCGACAGACTATAGTGGAAAGACTATAGTGGAAAGACTGTAGTGGACAGACTAAAGTGGAAAGACTAAAGTGGAAAGACTAAAGTGGACAGACTATACTGGAAAGACTATAGTGGAAAGACTAACTGGACAGACTAAAGCGGAAAGACTAAAGTGGAAAGTCTAACTGGACAGACTAAAGCGGAAAGACTAAAGTGGAAAGACTAAACTGGACAGACTATAGTGGAAAGACTAAAGTGGACAGACTAAAGTGGAAAGACTAAAGTGGAAAGACTAAAGTGGAAAGACTATAGTGGAAAGACTGTAGTGGACAGAATAAAGTGGAAAGACAAAGTGGAAAGACTAAATTGGACAGAGATTATTGGAAAGACTAAAGTGGAAGACTGTAGTGGACAGAATAAAGTGGATACTATAGTGGACAAACTGAAGTGGACAGACTATGGTGGAAAGACTGAAGTGGAAAGACTCAGTGGACAGACTAAAGTGTACACACTGAAGTGGACAGAATAAAGTGGAAAGACTAAAGTGGAAAGACTAAAGTGGATTGACTATAGAGGAAAGACTAAAGTGGAGAGACTAAAGTGGACAGACTATAGTGGAAAGACTATAGTGGAAAGACTGTAGTGGACAGAATAAAGTGGAGACTATAGTGGAAAGACTAAAGTGGAAAGACTAAACTTGACACACTATAGTGGAAAGAATGAAGTGGACAGACTAAAGTGGAAAAACTAAAGTGGAAAGACTAAAGTGGACAGACTATAGTGGAAAGTCTATAGTGGAAAGACTGTAGTGGACAGAATAAAGTGGAGACTATAGTGGTAAGACTAAAGTTGACAGAGAATAGTGGAAAGACTAAAGTGGACAGACGATAGTGGAAAGACTATAATGGAAAGACTGTAGTGGACAAAATAAAGTGGAGACTATAGTGGAAAGACTAAAGTGTTCAGAGAATAATGGAAAGACTAAAGTGGATAGACTTTAGTGGAAAGACTAAAGTGGACAGACTATAGTGGAAAGACTAAAGTGGAAAGACTAAAGTGGATAGACTATAGAAAGACTAAAGTGGACAGACTAAACTTGACACACTATAGTGGAAATACTGAAGTGGACAGACTAAAGTGGAAAAACTAAAGTGGAAAGACTAAAGTGGACAGACTATAGTGGAAAGACTATAGTGGAAAGACTGTAGTGGACAGAATAAAGTGGAGACTATAGTGGAAATACTAAAGTGGAAAGACTAAAGTCGACAGACTATAGTGGAAAGACTATAGTGGAAAGACTGTAGTGGACAGACTAAAGTGGAAAGACTAAAGTGGAAAGACTAAAGTGGACAGACTATAGTGGAAAGACTATAGTGGAAAGACTAACTGGACAGACTAAAGCGGAAAGACTAAAGTGGAAAGACTAAACTGGACAGACTATAGTGGAAAGACTAAAGTGGACAGACTAAAGTGGAAAGACTAAAGTGGAAAGACTAAAGTGGACAGACTATAGTGGAAAGACTGAAGTGGACAGACTAAAGTGGAAAGACTAAAGTGGACAGACTATAGTGGAAAGACTATAGTGGACAGAATAAAGTGGAGACTATAGTGGAAAGACTAAAGTGGTAAAACTAAAGTGGACAGAGATTATTGGAAAGACTAAAGTGGAAGACTGTAGTGGACAGAATAAAGTGGAGACTATAGTGGAAAGACTAAAGTTGACAGAGAATAGTGGAAAGACTAAAGTGGACAGACTATAGTGGAAAGACTATAGTGGAAAGACTGTAGTGGACAGAATAAAGTGGAGACTATAGTGGAAAGACTAAAGTGGAAAGACTAAAGTCGACAGACTATAGTGGAAAGACTATAGTGGAAAGACTGTAGTGGACAAAATAAAGTGGAGACTATAGTGGAAAGACTAAAGTGTTCAGAGAATAATGGAAAGACTAAAGTGGATAGACTTTAGTGGAAAGACTATAGTGGAAAGACTGTAGTGGACAGAATAAAGTGGAGACTATAGTGGAAAGACTAAAGTGGACAGAGAATAGTGGAAAGACTAAAGTGGATAGACTTTAGTGGAAAGCCTATAGTGGAAAGACTGTAGTGGACAGAATAAAGTGGAGACTATAGTGGAAAGACTAAAGTGGAAAGACTAAACTTGACACACTATAGTGGAAAGACTGAAGTGGACAGACTAAAGTGGAAAAACTAAAGTGGACAGACTAAAGTGGACAAACTCTAGTGGAAAGACTAAGTGGACAGACTAAAGCGGAAAGACTAAAGTGGAAAGACTAAAGTGGACAGACTATAGTGGAAAGACTAAAGTGGACAGACTAAAGTGGAAAGATTAAAGTGGAAAGACTAAAGTGGACAGACTATAGTGGACAGACTATAGTGTAAAGACTGTAGTGGACAGAATAAAGTGGAGACTATAGTGGAAAGACTAAAGTGGACAGAGAATAGTGGAAAGACTAAAGTGGATAGACTTTAGTGGAAAGCCTATAGTGGAAAGACTGTAGTGGACAGAATAAAGTGGAGACTATAGTGGAAAGACTAAAGTGGAAAGACTAAACTTGACACACTATAGTGGAAAGACTGAAGTGGACAGACTAAAGTGGAAAAACTAAAGTGGAAAGACTAAAGTGGACAGACTATAGTGGAAAGACTATAGTGGAAAGACTGTAGTGGACAGAATAAAGTGGAGACTATAGTGGTAAGACTAAAGTTGACAGAGAATAGTGGAAAGACGAAAGTGGACAGACTATAGTGGAAAGACTATAGTGGAAAGACTGTAGTGGACAGAATAAAGTGGAGACTATAGTGGAAAGACTAAAGTGGAAAGACTAAAGTTGACAGAGAATAGTGGAAAGACTAAAGTGGAAAGACTGTAGTGGACAGAATAAAGTGGAGACTATAGTGGAAAGACTAAAGTGGAAAGACTAAAGTCGACAGACTATAGTGGAAAGACTATAGTGGAAAGACTGTACTGGACAGAATAAAGTGGAGACTATAGTGGAAAGACTAAAGTGGACAGAGAATAGTGGAAAGACTAAAGTGGATAGACTAAAGTGGACAGACTATAGTGGAAAGACTATAGTGGAAAGACTGTAGTGGACAGAATAAAGTGGAGACTATAGTGGAAAGACTAAAGTTGACAGAGAATAGTGGAAAGACTAAAGTGGACAGACTATAGTGGAAAGACTATAGTGGAAAGACTGTAGTGGACAGAATAAAGTGGAGACTATAGTGGAAAGACTAAAGTGGAAAGACTAAAGTTGACAGAGAATAGTGGAAAGACTAAAGTGGAAAGACTGTAGTGGACAGAATAAAGTGGAGACTATAGTGGAAAGACTAAAGTGGAAAGACTGTAGTGGACAGAATAAAGTGGAGACTATAGTGGAAAGACTAAAGTGGAAAGACTAAAGTCGACAGACTATAGTGGAAAGACTATAGTGGAAAGACTGTAGTTGACAAAATAAAGTGGAGATTATAGTGGAAAGACTAAAGTGGATAGACTTTAGTGGAAAGACTATAGTGGAAAGACTGTAGTGGACAGAATAAAGTGGAGACTATAGTGGAAAGAATAAAGTTTACAGACTAAAGTGGACAGACTCTAGTGGAAAGACTAAGTGGACAGATTAAAGCGGAAAGACTAAAGTGGAAAGACTAAAGTGGACAGACTATAGTGGAAAGACTAAAGTGGACAGACTATAGTGGACAGACTATAGTGTAAACACTGTAGTGGACAGAATAAAGTGGAGACTATAGTGGAAAGACTAAAGTGGACAGAGAATAGTGGAAAGACTACAGTGGATAGACTTTAGTGGAAAGACTATAGTGGAAAGACTGTAGTGGACAGAATAAAGTGGAGACTATAGTGGAAAGACTAAAGTGGAAAGACTAAACTTGACACACTATAGTGGAAAGACTGAAGTGGACAGACTAAAGTGGAAAAACTAAAGTGGAAAGACTAAAGTGGACAGACTATAGAGGAAAGACTATAGTGGAAAGACTGTAGTGGACAGAATAAATTGGAAAGTGGACAGAGATTATTGGAAAGACTAAAGTGGAAGACTGTAGTGGACAGAATAAAGTGGATACTATAGTGGACAAACTGAAGTGGACAGACTATGGTGGAAAGACTGAAGTGGAAAGACTCAGTGGACAGACTAAAGTGTACACACTGAAGTGGACAGAATAAAGTGGAAAGACTAAAGTGGAAAGACTAAAGTGGATTGACTATAGAGGAAAGACTAAAGTGGACAGACTAAAGTGGACAGACTATAGTGGAAAGACTATAGTGGAAAGACTGTAGTGGACAGAATAAAGTGGAGACTATAGTGGAAAGACTAAAGTGGAAAGACTAAAGTTGACAGAGAATAGTGGAAAGACTAAAGTGGAAAGACTGTAGTGGACAGAATAAAGTGGAGACTCTAGTGGAAAGACTAAAGTGGAAAGACTAAAGTCGACAGACTATAGTGGAAAGACTATAGTGGAAAGACTGTAGTGGACAAAATAAAGTGGAGACTATAGTGGAAAGACTAAAGTGTTCAGAGAATAGTGGAAAGACTAAAGTGGATAGACTATAGTGGAAAGACTATAGTGGAAAGACTGTAGTGGACAGAATAAAGTGGAGACTATAGTGGAAAGACTAAAGTGGACAGAGAATAGTGGAAAGACTAAAGTGGACGGACTATAGTGGAAAGACTAAAGTGGAAAAACTAAAGTGGAAAGACTAAAGTGCACAGACTATAGTGGAAAGACTATAGTGGAAAGACTGTAGTGGACAGAATAAAGTGGAGACTATAGTGGAAAGACTAAAGTGGACAGAGAATAGTGGAAAGACTATAGTGGAAAGACTGTAGTGGACAGAATAAAGTGGAGACTATAGTGGAAAGACTAAAGTGGTAAAACTAAAGTGGACAGAAATTATTGGAAAGACTAAAGTGGAAGACTGTAGTGGACAGAATAAAGTGGAGACTATAGTGGAAAAACTGAAGTGGACAGACTATGGTGGAAAGACTGAAGTGGACAGACTAAAGTGGACAGACTATAGTGGAAAGACTATAGTGGAAAGACTGTAGTGGACAGAATAAAGTGGAGACTATAGTGGAAAGACTAAAGTGGAAAGACTAAACTTGACACACTATAGTGGAAAGACTGAAGTGGACAGAATAAAGTGGAAAGACTAAAGTGGAAAGACTAAAGTGGACAGACTATAGTGGAAAGACTAAAGTGGACAGACTAAAGTGTACACACTGAAGTGGACAGAATAAAGTGGAAAGACTAAAGTGGAAAGACTAAAGTGGATAGACTATAGTGGAAAGACTAAAGTGGACAGACTAAAGTGGACAGACTATAGTGGAAAGACTATAGTGGAAAGACTGTAGTGGACAGAATAAAGTGGAGACTATAGTGGAAAGACTAAAGTGGAAAGACTAAACTTGACACACTATAGTGGAAAGACTGAAGTGGACAGACTAAAGTGGAAAAACTAAAGTGGAAAGACTAAAGTGGACAGACTATAGTGGAAAGACTATAGTGGAAAGACTGTAGTGGACAGAATAAAGTGGAGACTATAGTGGTAAGACTAAAGTTGACAGAGAATAGTGGAAAGACCAAAGTGGACAGACTATAGTGGAAAGACTATAGTGGAAAGACTGTAGTGGACAGAATAAAGTGGAGACTATAGTGGAAAGACTAAAGTGGAAAGACTAAAGTTGACAGAGAATAGTGGAAAGACTAAAGTGGAAAAACTGTAGTGGACAGAATAAAGTGGAGACTATAGTGGAAAGACTAAAGTCGACAGACTATAGTGGAAAGACTATAGTGGAAAGACTGTAGTGGACAGAATAAAGTGGAAAGACTAAAGTGGAAAGACTAAATTGGACAGACTATAGTGGAAAGACTATAGTGGAAAGACTGTAGTGGACAGAATAAAGTGGAGACTATAGTGGAAAAACTGAAGTGGACAGACTATGGTGGAAAGACTGAAGTGGAAAGACTCAGTGGACAGACTAAAGTGTACACACTGAAGTGGACAGAATAAAGTGGAAAGACTAAAGTGGAAAGACTAAAGTGGACAGACTATAGTGGAAAGACTAAAGTGGACAGACTAAAGTGTACACACTGAAGTGGACAGAATAAAGTGGAAAGACTAAAGTGGAAAGACTAAAGTGGATAGACTATAGTGGAAAGACTAAAGTGGACAGACTAAAGTGGACAGACTATAGTGGAAAGACTATAGTGGAAAGACTGTAGTGGACAGAATAAAGTGGAGACTATAGTGGAAAGACTAAAGTGGAAAGACTAAACTTGACACACTATAGTGGAAAGACTGAAGTGGACAGACTAAAGTGGAAAAACTAAAGTGGAAAGACTAAAGTGGACAGACTATAGTGGAAAGACTAAAGTTGACAGAGAATAGTGGAAAGACTAAAGTGGAAAGACTGTAGTGGACAGAATAAAGTGGAGACTATAGTGGAAAGACTAAAGTGGAAAGACTATAGTGGAAAGACTGTAGTGGACAGAATAAAGTGGAAAGACTAAAGTGGAAAGACTAAAGTGGACAGACTATAGTGGAAAGACTATAGTGAAAAGACTAACTGGACAGACTAAAGCGGAAAGACTAAAGTGGAAAGACTAAACTGGACAGACTATAGTGGAAAGACTAAAGTGGACAGACTAAAGTGGAAAAACTAAAGTGGAAAGACTAAAGTGGACAGACTATAGTGGAAAGACTATAGTGGAAAGACTGTAGTGGACAGAATAAAGTGGAGACTATAGTGGAAAGACTAAAGTGGAAAGACTAAAGTCGACAGACTATAGTGGAAAGACTATAGTGGAAAGACTGTAGTGGACAGACTAAAGTGGAAAGACTAAAGTGGAAAGACTAAAGTGGACAGACTATAGTGGAAAGACTATAGTGGAAAGACTAACTGGACAGACTAAAGCGGAAAGACTAAAGTGGAAAGACTAAACTGGACAGACTATAGTGGAAAGACTAAAGTGGACAGACTAAAGTGGAAAGACTAAAGTGGAAAGACTAAAGTGGACAGACTATAGTGGAAAGACTATAGTGGAAAGACTGTAGTGGACAGAATAAAGTGGAGACTATAGTGGAAAGACTAAAGTGGAAAGACTAAAGTGGACAGACTATAGTGGAAAGACTGAAGTGGACAGACTAAAGTGGAAAGACTAAAGTGGACAGACTAAAGTGGAAAGACTATAGTGGAAAGACTATAGTGGACAGAATAAAGTGGAGACTATAGTGGAAAGACTAAAGTGGTAAAACTAAAGTGGACAGAGATTATTGGAAAGACTAAAGTAGAAGACTGTAGTGGACAGAATAAAGTGGATACTATAGTGGACAAACTGAAGTGGACAGACTATGGTGGAAAGACTGAAGTGGAAAGACTCAGTGGACAGACTAACGCGGAAGCTTCTGGTACAGCACACTGAGAATAAAGTGCGAAATTCTTACGTTTACGAAAGACTATAGTGGAAAGACTGTAATGGACAGAATAAAGTGGAAAGACTAAAGTGGAAAGACTAAAGTGGACAGACTATAGTGGAAAGACTATAGTGGAAAGACTAACTGGACAGACTAAAGCGGAAAGACTAAAGTGGAAAGACTAAACTGGACAGACTATAGTGGAAAGACTAAAGTGGACAGACTAAACTTGACACACTATAGTGGAAAGACTGAAGTGGACAGACTAAAGTGGAAAAACTAAAGTGGAAAGACTAAAGTGGACAGACTATAGTGGAAAGACTATAGTGGAAAGACTGTAGTGGACAGAATAAAGTGGAGACTATAGTGGTAAGACTAAAGTTGACAGAGAATAGTGGAAAGACTAAAGTGGACAGACTATAGTGGAAAGACTATAGTGGAAAGACTGTAGTGGACAGAATAAAGTGGAGACTATAGTGGAAAGACTAAAGTGGAAAGACTAAAGTTGACAGAGAATAGTGGAAAGACTAAAGTGGAAAGACTGTAGTGGACAGAATAAAGTGGAGACTATAGTGGAAAGACTAAAGTGGAAAGACTAAAGTCGACAGACTATAGTGGAAAGACTATAGTGGAAAGACTGTAGTGGACAGACTAAAGTGGAAAGACTAAAGTGGAAAGACTAAAGTGGACAGACTATACTGGAAAGACTATAGTGGAAAGACTAACTGGACAGACTAAAGCGGAAAGACTAAAGTGGAAAGTCTAACTGGACAGACTAAAGCGGAAAGACTAAAGTGGAAAGACTAAACTGGACAGACTATAGTGGAAAGACTAAAGTGGACAGACTAAAGTGGAAAGACTAAAGTGGAAAGACTAAAGTGGAAAGACTATAGTGGAAAGACTGTAGTGGACAGAATAAAGTGGAAAGACTAAAGTGGAAAGACTAAAGTGGACAGAGATTATTGGAAAGACTAAAGTGGAAGACTGTAGTGGACAGAATAAAGTGGATACTATAGTGGACAAACTGAAGTGGACAGACTATGGTGGAAAGACTGAAGTGGAAAGACTCAGTGGACAGACTAAAGTGTACACACTGAAGTGGACAGAATAAAGTGGAAAGACTAAAGTGGAAAGACTAAAGTGGATTGACTATAGAGGAAAGACTAAAGTGGAGAGACTAAAGTGGACAGACTATAGTGGAAAGACTATAGTGGAAAGACTGTAGTGGACAGAATAAAGTGGAGACTATAGTGGAAAGACTAAAGTGGAAAGACTAAACTTGACACACTATAGTGGAAAGAATGAAGTGGACAGACTAAAGTGGAAAAACTAAAGTGGAAAGACTAAAGTGGACAGACTATAGTGGAAAGTCTATAGTGGAAAGACTGTAGTGGACAGAATAAAGTGGAGACTATAGTGGTAAGACTAAAGTTGACAGAGAATAGTGGAAAGACTAAAGTGGACAGACGATAGTGGAAAGACTATAATGGAAAGACTGTAGTGGACAAAATAAAGTGGAGACTATAGTGGAAAGACTAAAGTGGATAGACTTTAGTGGAAAGACTAAAGTGGACAGACTATAGTGGAAAGACTAAAGTGGAAAGACTAAAGTGGATAGACTATAGAAAGACTAAAGTGGACAGACTAAACTTGACACACTATAGTGGAAATACTGAAGTGGACAGACTAAAGTGGAAAAACTAAAGTGGAAAGACTAAAGTGGACAGACTATAGTGGAAAGACTATAGTGGAAAGACTGTAGTGGACAGAATAAAGTGGAGACTATAGTGGAAATACTAAAGTGGAAAGACTAAAGTCGACAGACTATAGTGGAAAGACTATAGTGGAAAGACTGTAGTGGACAGACTAAAGTGGAAAGACTAAAGTGGAAAGACTAAAGTGGACAGACTATAGTGGAAAGACTATAGTGGAAAGACTAACTGGACAGACTAAAGCGGAAAGACTAAAGTGGAAAGACTAAACTGGACAGACTATAGTGGAAAGACTAAAGTGGACAGACTAAAGTGGAAAGACTAAAGTGGAAAGACTAAAGTGGACAGACTATAGTGGAAAGACTGAAGTGGACAGACTAAAGTGGAAAGACTAAAGTGGACAGACTATAGTGGAAAGACTATAGTGGAAAGACTATAGTGGACAGAATAAAGTGGAGACTATAGTGGAAAGACTAAAGTGGTAAAACTAAAGTGGACAGAGATTATTGGAAAGACTAAAGTGGAAGACTGTAGTGGACAGAATAAAGTGGAGACTATAGTGGAAAGACTAAAGTTGACAGAGAATAGTGGAAAGACTAAAGTGGACAGACTATAGTGGAAAGACTATAGTGGAAAGACTGTAGTGGACAGAATAAAGTGGAGACTATAGTGGAAAGACTAAAGTGAAAAGACTAAAGTCGACAGACTATAGTGGAAAGACTATAGTGGAAAGACTGTAGTGGACAAAATAAAGTGGAGACTATAGTGGAAAGACTAAAGTGTTCAGAGAATAATGGAAAGACTAAAGTGGATAGACTTTAGTGGAAAGACTATAGTGGAAAGACTGTAGTGGACAGAATAAAGTGGAGACTATAGTGGAAAGACTAAAGTGGACAGAGAATAGTGGAAAGACTAAAGTGGATAGACTTTAGTGGAAAGCCTATAGTGGAAAGACTGTAGTGGACAGAATAAAGTGGAGACTATAGTGGAAAGACTAAAGTGGAAAGACTAAACTTGACACACTATAGTGGAAAGACTGAAGTGGACAGACTAAAGTGGAAAAACTAAAGTGGACAGACTAAAGTGGACAAACTCTAGTGGAAAGACTAAGTGGACAGACTAAAGCGGAAAGACTAAAGTGGAAAGACTAAAGTGGACAGACTATAGTGGAAAGACTAAAGTGGACAGACTAAAGTGGAAAGACTAAAGTGGAAAGACTAAAGTGGACAGACTATAGTGGACAGACTATAGTGTAAAGACTGTAGTGGACAGAATAAAGTGGAGACTATAGTGGAACGACTAAAGTGGACAGAGAATAGTGGAAAGACTAAAGTGGATAGACTTTAGTGGAAAGCCTATAGTGGAAAGACTGTAGTGGACAGAATAAAGTGGAGACTATAGTGGAAAGACTAAAGTGGAAAGACTAAACTTGACACACTATAGTGGAAAGACTGAAGTGGACAGACTAAAGTGGAAAAACTAAAGTGGAAAGACTAAAGTGGACAGACTATAGTGGAAAGACTATAGTGGAAAGACTGTAGTGGACAGAATAAAGTGGAGACTATAGTGGTAAGACTAAAGTTGACAGAGAATAGTGGAAAGACGAAAGTGGACAGACTATAGTGGAAAGACTATAGTGGAAAGACTGTAGTGTACAGAATAAAGTGGAGACTATAGTGGAAAGACTAAAGTGGAAAGACTAAAGTTGACAGAGAATAGTGGAAAGACTAAAGTGGAAAGACTGTAGTGGACAGAATAAAGTGGAGACTATAGTGGAAAGACTAAAGTGGAAAGACTAAAGTCGACAGACTATAGTGGAAAGACTATAGTGGAAAGACTGTACTGGACAGAATAAAGTGGAGACTATAGTGGAAAGACTAAAGAGGACAGAGAATAGTGGAAAGACTAAAGTGGATAGACTAAAGTGGACAGACTATAGTGGAAAGACTATAGTGGAAAGACTGTAGTGGACAGAATAAAGTGGAGACTATAGTGGAAAGACTAAAGTTGACAGAGAATAGTGGAAAGACTAAAGTGGACAGACTATAGTGGAAAGACTATAGTGGAAAGACTGTAGTGGACAGAATAAAGTGGAGACTATAGTGGAAAGACTAAAGTGGAAAGACTAAAGTTGACAGAGAATAGTGGAAAGACTAAAGTGGAAAGACTGTAGTGGACAGAATAAAGTGGAGACTATAGTGGAAAGACTAAAGTGGAAAGACTGTAGTGGACAGAATAAAGTGGAGACTATAGTGGAAAGACTAAAGTGGAAAGACTAAAGTCGACAGACTATAGTGGAAAGACTATAGTGGAAAGACTGTAGTTGACAAAATAAAGTGGAGATTATAGTGGAAAGACTAAAGTGGATAGACTTTAGTGGAAAGACTATAGTGGAAAGACTGTAGTGGACAGAATAAAGTGGAGACTATAGTGGAAAGAATAAAGTTTACAGACTAAAGTGGACAGACTCTAGTGGAAAGACTAAGTGGACAGACTAAAGCGGAAAGACTAAAGTGGAAAGACTAAAGGGGACAGACTATAGTGGAAAGACTAAAGTGGACAGACTAAAGTGGAAAGACTAAAGTGGAAAGACTAAAGTGGACAGACTATAGTGGACAGACTATAGTGTAAACACTGTAGTGGACAGAATAAAGTGGAGACTATAGTGGAAAGACTAAAGTGGACAGAGAATAGTGGAAAGACTACAGTGGATAGACTTTAGTGGAAAGACTATAGTGGAAAGACTGTAGTGGACAGAATAAAGTGGAGACTATAGTGGAAAGACTAAAGTGGAAAGACTAAACTTGACACACTATAGTGGAAAGACTGAAGTGGACAGACTAAAGTGGAAAAACTAAAGTGGAAAGACTAAAGTGGACAGACTATAGAGGAAAGACTATAGTGGAAAGACTGTAGTGGACAGAATAAAGTGGAGACTATAGTGGTAAGACTAAAGTTGACAGAGAATAGTGGAAAGACTAAAGTGGACAGACTATAGTGGAAAGACTATAGTGGAAAGACTGTAGTGGACAGAATAAAGTGGAGACTATAGTGGAAAGACTAAAGTGGAAAGACTAAAGTTGACAGAGAATAGTGGAAAGACTAAAGTGGAAAGACTGTAGTGGACAGAATAAAGTGGAGACTATAGTGGAAAGACTAAAGTGGAAAGACTAAAGTCGACAGACTATAGTGGAAAGACTATAGTGGAAAGACTGTAGTGGACAGAATAAAGTGGAGACTATAGTGGAAAGACTAAAGTGGACAGAGAATAGTGGAAAGACTAAAGTGGATAGACTTTAGTGGAAAGACTATAGTGGAAAGACTGTAGTGGACAGAATAAAGTGGAGACTATAGTGGAAAGACTAAAGTGGGAAGACTAAACTTGACAGACTATAGTGGAAAGACTGAAGTGGACAGACTAAAGTGGAAAAACTAAAGTGGAAAGACTAAAGTGGACAGACTATTGTGGAAATACTATAGTGGAAAGACTGTAGTGGACAGAATAAAGTGGAGACTATAGTGGAAAGACTAAAGTTGACAGAGAATAGTGGAAAGAACAGAGAATAGTGGAAAGACTAAATTGGAAAGACTGTGGTGGACAGAATAAAGTGGAGACTATAGTGGAAAGACTAAAGTGGAAAGACTAAAGTGGACAGACTATATTGGAAAGACTGAAGTGGAAAGACTGAGTGGACAGACTAAAGTGTACACACTGAAGTGGACAGAATAAAGTGGAAAGACTAAAGTGGAAAGACTAAAGTGGATAGACTATAGTGGAAAGACTAAAGTGGACAGACTAAAGTGGAAAAAACTAAAGTGGAAAGACTAGATAAGTGGACAGACTATAGTGGAAAGACTATAGTGGAAAGACTGTAGTGGACAGCATAAAGTGGAGACTATAGTGGAAAGACTAAAGTGGAAAGACTAAAGTGGACAGACTAAAGTGGAAAGACTGAAGTGGACAGACTATAGTGGAAAGACTATAGTGGAAAGACTGTAGTGGACAGAATAAAGTGGAGACTATAGTGGAAAGACTAATGTGGACAGACTAAAGTGGACAGACTCTAGTGGAAAGACTAAGTGGACAGACTAAAGCGGAAAGACTAAAGTGGAAAGACTAAAGTGGACAGACTATAGTGGAAAGACTAAAGTGGACAGACTATAGTGGAAAGACTATAGTGGAAAGACTAACTGGACAGACTAAAGCGGAAAGACTAAAGTGGAAAGACTAAACTGGACAGACTATAGTGGAAAGACTAAAGTGGACAGACTAAAGTGGAAAGACTAAAGTGGAAAGACTAAAGTGGACAGACTATAGTGGAAAGACTATAGTGGAAAGACTGTAGTGGACAGAATAAAGTGGAGACTATAGTGGAAAGACTAAAGTGGAAAGACTAAAGTGGACAGACTATAGTAGAAAGACTGAAGTGGACAGACAATATTGTAAAGACTATAGTGGAAAGACTGTAGTGGACAGAATAAAGTGGATACTATAGTGGAAAGACTAAAGTGGACAGAGAATAGTGGAAAGACTAAAGTGGATAGACTTTAGTGGACAGACTATAGTGGAAAGACTGTAGTGGACAGAATAAAGTGGATACTATAGTGGAAAGACTAAAGTGGACAGAATAAAGTGGAGACTATAGTGGAAAGACTAAAGTGGAAAGACTAAAGTTGACAGAGAATAGTGGAAAGACTAAAGTGGAAAGACTGTAGTGGACAGAATAAAGTGGAGACTCTAGTGGAAAGACTAAAGTGGAAAGACTAAAGTCGACAGACTATAGTGGAAAGGCTATAGTGGAAAGAATGTAGTGGACAAAATAAAGTGGAGACTATAGTGGAAAGACTAAAGTGTTCAGAGAATAGTGGAAAGACTAAAGTGGATAGACTATAGTGGAAAGACTATAGTGGAAAGACTGTAGTGGACAGAATAAAGTGGAGACTATAGTGGAAAGACTAAAGTGGACAGAGAATAGTGGAAAGACTAAAGTGGACGGACTATAGTGGAAAGACTAAAGTGGAAAAACTAAAGTGGAAAGACTAAAGTGCACAGACTATAGTGGAAAGACTATAGTGGAAAGACTGTAGTGGACAGAATAAAGTGGAGACTATAGTGGAAAGACTAAAGTGGACAGAGAATAGTGGAAAGACTAAAGTGGACAGACTATAGTGGAAAGACTATAGTGGAAAGACTGTAGTGGACAGAATAAAGTGGAGACTATAGTGGAAAGACTAAAGTGGTAAAACTAAAGTGGACAGAAATTATTGGAAAGACTAAAGTGGAAGACTGTAGTGGACAGAATAAAGTGGAGACTATAGTGGAAAAACTGAAGTGGACAGACTATGGTGGAAAGACTGAAGTGGACAGACTAAAGTGGACAGACTATAGTGGAAAGACTATAGTGGAAAGACTGTAGTGGACAGAATAAAGTGGAGACTATAGTGGAAAGACTAAAGTGGAAAGACTAAACTTGACACACTATAGTGGAAAGACTGAAGTGGACAGAATAAAGTGGAAAGACTAAAGTGGAAAGACTAAAGTGGACAGACTATAGTGGAAAGACTAAAGTGGACAGACTAAAGTGTACACACTAAAGTGGAGAGAATAAAGTGGAAAGACTAAAGTGGAAAGACTAAAGTGGATAGACTATAGTGGAAAGACTAAAGTGGACAGACTAAAGTGGACAGACTATAGTGGAAAGACTATAGTGGAAAGACTGTAGTGGACAGAATAAAGTGGAGACTATAGTGGAAAGACTAAAGTGGAAAGACTAAACTTGACACACTATAGTGGAAAGACTGAAGTGGACAGACTAAAGTGGAAAAACTAAAGTGGAAAGACTAAAGTGGACAGACTATAGTGGAAAGACTATAGTGGAAAGACTGTAGTGGACAGAATAAAGTGGAGACTATAGTGGTAAGACTAAAGTTGACAGAGAATAGTGGAAAGACCAAAGTGGACAGACTATAGTGGAAAGACTATAGTGGAAAGACTGTAGTGGACAGAATAAAGTGGAGACTATAGTGGAAAGACTAAAGTGGAAAGACTAAAGTTGACAGAGAATAGTGGAAAGACTAAAGTGGAAAAACTGTAGTGGACAGAATAAAGTGGAGACTATAGTGGAAAGACTAAAGTGGAAAGACTAAAGTCGACAGACTATAGTGGAAAGACTATAGTGGAAAGACTGTGTGGACAGAATAAAGTGGAAAGACTAAAGTGGAAAGACTAAATTGGACAGACTATAGTGGAAAGACTATAGTGGAAAGACTGTAGTGGACAGAATAAAGTGGAGACTATAGTGGAAAGACTAAAGTGGTAAAACTAAAGTGGACAGAGATTATTGGAAAGACTAAAGTGGAAGACTGTAGTGGACAGAATAAAGTGGAGACTATAGTGGAAAAACTGAAGTGGACAGACTATGGTGGAAAGACTGAAGTGGAAAGACTCAGTGGACAGACAAAAGTGTACACACTGAAGTGGACAGAATAAAGTGGAAAGAATAAAGTGGAAAGACTAAAGTGGACAGACTATAGTGGAAAGACTAAAGTGGACAGACTAAAGTGTACACACTGAAGTGGACAGAATAAAGTGGAAAGACTAAAGTGGAAAGACTAAAGTGGATAGACTATAGTGGAAAGACTAAAGTGGACAGACTAAAGTGGACAGACTATAGTGGAAAGACTATAGTGGAAAGACTGTAGTGGACAGAATAAAGTGGAGACTATAGTGGAAAGACTAAAGTGGAAAGACTAAACTTGACACACTATAGTGGAAAGACTGAAGTGGACAGACTAAAGTGGAAAAACTAAAGTGGAAAGACTAAAGTGGACAGACTATAGTGGAAAGACTATAGTGAAAAGACTGTAGTGGACAGAATAAAGTGGAGACTATAGTGGTAAGACTAAAGTTGACAGAGAATAGTGGAAAGACGAAAGTGGACAGACTATAGTGGAAAGACTATAGTGGAAAGACTGTAGTGGACAGAATAAAGTGGAGACTATAGTGGAAAGACTAAAGTGGAAAGACTAAAGTTGACAGAGAATAGTGGAAAGACTAAAGTGGAAAGACTGTAGTGGACAGAATAAAGTGGAGACTATAGTGGAAAGACTAAAGTGGAAAGACTAAAGTCGACAGACTATAGTGGAAAGACTATAGTGGAAAGACTGTACTGGACAGAATAAAGTGGAGACTATAGTGGAAAGACTAAAGTGGACAGAGAATAGTGGAAAGACTAAAGTGGATAGACTAAAGTGGACAGACTATAGTGGAAAGACTATAGTGGAAAGACTGTAGTGGACAGAATAAAGTGGAGACTATAGTGGAAAGACTAAAGTTGACAGAGAATAGTGGAAAGACTAAAGTGGACAGACTATAGTGGAAAGACTATAGTGGAAAGACTGTAGTGGACAGAATAAAGTGGAGACTATAGTGGAAAGACTAAAGTGGAAAGACTAAAGTTGACAGAGAATAGTGGAAAGACTAAAGTGGAAAGACTGTAGTGGACAGAATAAAGTGGAGACAATAGTGGAAAGACTAAAGTGGAAAGACTGTAGTGGACAGAATAAAGTGGAGACTATAGTGGAAAGACTAAAGTGGAAAGACTAAAGTCGACAGACTATAGTGGAAAGACTATAGTGGAAAGACTGTAGTTGACAAAATAAAGTGGAGATTATAGTGGAAAGACTAAAGTGGATAGACTTTAGTGGAAAGACTATAGTGGAAAGACTGTAGTGGACAGAATAAAGTGGAGACTATAGTGGAAAGAATAAAGTTTACAGACTAAAGTGGACAGACTCTAGTGGAAAGACTAAGTGGACAGACTAAAGCGGAAAGACTAAAGTGGAAAGACTAAAGTGGACAGACTATAGTGGAAAGACTAAAGTGGACAGACTAAAGTGGAAAGACTAAAGTGGATAGACTAAAGTGGACAGACTATAGTGGAAAGACTATAGTGGAAAGACTGTAGTGGACAGAATAAAGTGGAGACTATAGTGGAAAGAGGGATATAGGACTATAGGACTATAGTGGAAAGACTATAGTGGAAAGACTGTAGTGGACAGAATAAAGTGGAGACTATAGTGGAAAGACTAAAGTTGACAGAGAATAGTGGAAAGACTAAAGTGGAAAGACTGTAGTGGACAGAATAAAGTGGAGACTATAGTGGAAAGACTAAAGTGGAAAGACTAAAGTCGACAGACTATAGTGGAAAGACTATAGTGGAAAGACTGTAGTGGACAGAATAAAGTGGAGACTATAGTGGAAAGACTAAAGTGGACAGAGAATAGTGGAAAGACTAAAGTGGATAGACTTTAGTGGAAAGACTATAGTGGAAAGACTGTAGTGGACAGAATAAAGTGGAGACTATAGTGGAAAGACTAAAGTGGGAAGACTAAACTTGACAGACTATAGTGGAAAGACTGAAGTGGACAGACTAAAGTGGAAAAACTAAAGTGGAAAGACTAAAGTGGACAGACTATAGTGGAAATACTATAGTGGAAAGACTGTAGTGGACAGAATAAAGTGGAGACTATAGTGGAAAGACTAAAGTTGACAGAGAATAGTGGAAAGAACAGAGAATAGTGGAAAGACTAAATTGGAAAGACTGTGGTGGACAGAATAAAGTGGAGACTATAGTGGAAAGACTAAAGTGGAAAGACTAAAGTGGACAGACTATATTGGAAAGACTGAAGTGGAAAGACTGAGTGGACAGACTAAAGTGTACACACTGAAGTGGACAGAATAAAGTGGAAAGACTAAAGTGGAAAGACTAAAGTGGATAGACTATAGTGGAAAGACTAAAGTGGACAGACTAAAGTGGAAAAAACTAAAGTGGAAAGACTAGATAAGTGGACAGACTATAGTGGAAAGACTATAGTGGAAAGTCTGTAGTGGACAGCATAAAGTGGAGACTATAGTGGAAAGACTAAAGTGGAAAGACTAAAGTGGACAGACTATAGTGGAAAGACTGAAGTGGACAGACTATAGTGGAAAGACTATAGTGGAAAGACTGTAGTGGACAGAATAAAGTGGAGACTATAGTGGAAAGACTAATGTGGACAGACTAAAGTGGACAGACTCTAGTGGAAAGACTAAGTGGACAGACTAAAGCGGAAAGACTAAAGTGGAAAGACTAAAGTGGACAGACTATAGTGGAAAGACTAAAGTGGACAGACTATAGTGGAAAGACTGAAGTGGACAGACTATAGTGGAAAGACTATAGTGGAAAGACTGTAGTGGACAGAATAAAGTGGAGACTATAGTGGAAAGACTAATGTGGACAGACTAAAGTGGACAGACTCTAGTGGAAAGACTAACTGGACAGACTAAAGCGGAAAGACTAAAGTGGAAAGACTAAACTGGACAGACTATAGTGGAAAGACTAAAGTGGACAGACTAAAGTGGAAAGACTAAAGTGGAAAGACTAAAGTGGACAGACTATAGTGGAAAGACTATAGTGGAAAGACTGTAGTGGACAGAATAAAGTGGAGACTATAGTGGAAAGACTAAAGTGGAAAGACTAAAGTGGACAGACTATAGTAGAAAGACTGAAGTGGACAGACAATATTGTAAAGACTATAGTGGAAAGACTGTAGTGGACAGAATAAAGTGGATACTATAGTGGAAAGACTAAAGTGGACAGAGAATAGTGGAAAGACTAAAGTGGATAGACTTTAGTGGAAAGACTATAGTGGAAAGACTGTAGTGGACAGAATAAAGTGGATACTATAGTGGAAAGACTAAAGTGGACAGAATAAAGTGGAGACTATAGTGGAAAGACTAAAGTGGAAAGACTAAAGTTGACAGAGAATAGTGGAAAGACTAAAGTGGAAAGACTGTAGTGGACAGAATAAAGTGGAGACTCTAGTGGAAAGACTAAAGTGGAAAGACTAAAGTCGACAGACTATAGTGGAAAGACTATAGTGGAAAGACTGTAGTGGACAAAATAAAGTGGAGACTATAGTGGAAAGACTAAAGTGTTCAGAGAATAGTGGAAAGACTAAAGTGGATAGACTATAGTGGAAAGACTATAGTGGAAAGACTGTAGTGGACAGAATAAAGTGGAGACTATAGTGGAAAGACTAAAGTGGACAGAGAATAGTGGAAAGACTAAAGTGGACGGACTATAGTGGAAAGACTAAAGTGGAAAAACTAAAGTGGAAAGACTAAAGTGCACAGACTATAGTGGAAAGACTATAGTGGAAAGACTGTAGTGGACAGAATAAAGTGGAGACTATAGTGGAAAGACTAAAGTGGACAGAGATTAGTGGAAAGACTAAAGTGGACAGACTATAGTGGAAAGACTATAGTGGAAAGACTGTAGTGGACAGAATAAAGTGGAGACTATAGTGGAAAGACTAAAGTGGTAAAACTAAAGTGGACAGAAATTATTGGAAAGACTAAAGTGGAAGACTGTAGTGGACAGAATAAAGTGGAGACTATAGTGGAAAAACTGAAGTGGACAGACTATGGTGGAAAGACTGAAGTGGACAGACTAAAGTGGACAGACTATAGTGGAAAGACTATAGTGGAAAGACTGTAGTGGACAGAATAAAGTGGAGACTATAGTGGAAAGACTAAAGTGGAAAGACTAAACTTGACACACTATAGTGGAAAGACTGAAGTGGACAGAATAAAGTGGAAAGACTAAAGTGGAAAGACTAAAGTGGACAGACTATAGTGGATAGACTAAAGTGGACAGACTAAAGTGTACACACTGAAGTGGACAGAATAAAGTGGAAAGACTAAAGTGGAAAGACGAAAGTGGATAGACTATAGTGGAAAGACTAAAGTGGACAGACTAAAGTGGACAGACTATAGTGGAAAGACTATAGTGGAAAGACTGTAGTGGACAGAATAAAGTGGAGACTATAGTGGAAAGACTAAAGTGGAAAGACTAAACTTGACACACTATAGTGGAAAGACTGAAGTGGACAGACTAAAGTGGAAAAACTAAAGTGGAAAGACTAAAGTGGACAGACTATAGTGGAAAGACTATAGTGGAAAGACTGTAGTGGACAGAATAAAGTGGAGACTATAGTGGTAAGACTAAAGTTGACAGAGAATAGTGGAAAGACCAAAGTGGACAGACTATAGTGGAAAGACTATAGTGGAAAGACTGTAGTGGACAGAATAAAGTGGAGACTATAGTGGAAAGACTAAAGTGGAAAGACTAAAGTTGACAGAGAATAGTGGAAAGACTAAAGTGGAAAAACTGTAGTGGACAGAATAAAGTGGAGACTATAGTGGAAAGACTAAAGTGGAAAGACTAAAGTCGACAGACTATAGTGGAAAGACTATAGTGGAAAGACTGTAGTGGACAGAATAAAGTGGAAAGACTAAAGTGGAAAGACTAAATTGGACAGACTATAGTGGAAAGACTATAGTGGAAAGACTGTAGTGGACAGAATAAAGTGGAGACTATAGTGGAAAGACTAAAGTGGTAAAACTAAAGTGGACAGAGATTATTGGAAAGACTAAAGTGGAAGACTGTAGTGGACAGAATAAAGTGGAGACTATAGTGGAAAAACTGAAGTGGACAGACTATGGTGGAAAGACTGAAGTGGAAAGACTCAGTGGACAGACTAAAGTGTACACACTGAAGTGGACAGAATAAAGTGGAAAGACTAAAGTGGAAAGACTAAAGTGGACAGACTATAGTGGAAAGACTAAAGTGGACAGACTAAAGTGTACACACTGAAGTGGACAGAATAAAGTGGAAAGACTAAAGTGGAAAGACTAAAGTGGATAGACTATAGTGGAAAGACTAAAGTGGACAGACTAAAGTGGACAGACTATAGTGGAAAGACTATAGTGGAAAGACTGTAGTGGACAGAATAAAGTGGAGACTATAGTGGAAAGACTAAAGTGGAAAGACTAAACTTGACAAACTATAGTGGAAAGACTGAAGTGGACAGACTAAAGTGGAAAAACTAAAGTGGAAAGACTAAAGTGGACAGACTATAGTGGAAAGACTAAAGTTGACAGAGAATAGTGGAAAGACTAAAGTGGAAAGACTGTAGTGGACAGAATAAAGTGGAGACTATAGTGGAAAGACTAAAGTGGAAAGACTAAAGTCGACAGACTATAGTGGAAAGACTATAGTGGAAAGACTGTAGTGGACAGACTAAAGTGGAAAGACTAAAGTGGAAAGACTAAAGTGGACAGACTATAGTGGAAAGACTATAGTGGAAAGACTAACTGGACAGACTAAAGCGGAAAGACTAAAGTGGAAAGACTAAACTGGACAGACTATAGTGGAAAGACTAAAGTGGACAGACTAAAGTGGAAAGACTAAAGTGGAAAGACTAAAGTGGACAGACTATAGTGGAAAGACTATAGTGGAAAGACTGTAGTGGACAGAATAAAGTGGAGACTATAGTGGAAAGACTAAAGTGGAAAGACTAAAGTGGACAGACTATAGTGGAAAGACTGAAGTGGACAGACTAAAGTGGAAAGACTAAAGTGGACAGACTAAAGTGGAAAGACTATAGTGGAAAGACTAAACTGGACAGACTATAGTGGAAAGACTAAAGTGGACAGACTAAAGTGGAAAGACTAAAGTGGAAAGACTAAACTGGACAGACTATAGTGGAAAGACTAAAGTGGACAGACTAAACTTGACACACTATAGTGGAAATACTGAAGTGGACAGACTAAAGTGGAAAAACTAAAGTGGAAAGACTAAAGTGGACAGACAATAGTGGAAAGACTATAGTGGAAAGACTGTAGTGGACAGAATAAAGTGGAGACTATAGTGGAAAGACTAAAGTGGAAAGACTAAAGTCGACAGACTATAGTGGAAAGACTATAGTGGAAAGACTGTAGTGGACAGACTAAAGTGGAAAGACTAAAGTGGAAAGACTAAAGTGGACAGACTATAGTGGAAAGACTATAGTGGAAAGACTAACTGGACAGACTAAAGCGGAAAGACTAAAGTGGAAAGACTAAACTGGACAGACTATAGTGGAAAGACTAAAGTGGACAGACTAAAGTGGAAAGACTAAAGTGGAAAGACTAAAGTGGACAGACTATAGTGGAAAGACTATAGTGGAAAGACTGTAGTGGACAGAATAAAGTGGAGACTATAGTGGAAAGACTAAAGTGGAAAGACTAAAGTGGACAGACTATAGTGGAAAGACTGAAGTGGACAGACTAAAGTGGAAAGACTAAAGTGGACAGACTAAAGTGGAAAGACTATAGTGGAAAGACTATAGTGGACAGAATAAAGTGGAGACTATAGTGGAAAGACTAAAGTGGTAAAACTAAAGTGGACAGAGATTATTGGAAAGACTAAAGTGGAAGACTGTAGTGGACAGAATAAAGTGGATACTATAGTGGACAAACTGAAGTGGACAGACTATGGTGGAAAGACTGAAGTGGAAAGACTCAGTGGACAGACTAAAGTGTACACACTGAAGTGGACAGAATAAAGTGGAAAGACTAAAGTGGATAGACTATAGAAAGACTAAAGTGGACAGACTAAACTAAACTAGTGGAAATACTGAAGTGGACAGACTAAAGTGGAAAAACTAAAGTGGAAAGACTAAAGTGGACAGACTATAGTGGAAAGACTATAGTGGAAAGACTGTAGTGGACAGAATAAAGTGGAGACTATAGTGGAAAGACTAAAGTGGAAAGACTAAAGTCGACAGACTATAGTGGAAAGACTATAGTGGAAAGACTGTAGTGGACAGACTAAAGTGGAAAGACTAAAGTGGAAAGACTAAAGTGGACAGACTATAGTGGAAAGACTATAGTGGAAAGACTAACTGGACAGACTAAAGCGGAAAGACTAAAGTGGAAAGACTAAACTGGACAGACTATAGTGGAAAGACTAAAGTGGACAGACTAAAGTGGAAAGACTAAAGTGGAAAGACTAAAGTGGACAGACTATAGTGGAAAGACTATAGTGGAAAGACTGTAGTGGACAGAATAAAGTGGAGACTATAGTGGAAAGACTAAAGTGGAAAGACTAAAGTGGACAGACTATAGTGGAAAGACTGAAGTGGACAGACTAAAGTGGAAAGACTAAAGTGGACAGACTATAGTGGAAAGACTATAGTGGAAAGACTATAAGTGGACAGAATAAAGTGGAGACTATAGTGGAAAGACTAAAGTGGTAAAACTAAAGTGGACAGAGATTATTGGAAAGACTAAAGTGGAAGACTGTAGTGGACAGAATAAAGTGGATACTATAGTGGAAAAACTGAAGTGGACAGACTATGGTGGAAAGACTGAAGTGGAAAGACTCAGTGGACAGACTAAAGTGTACACACTGAAGTGGACAGAATAAAGTGGAAAGACTAAAGTGGAAAGACTAAAGTGGACAGACTATAGTGGAAAGACTAAAGTGGACAGACTAAAGTGTACACACTGAAGTGGACAGAATAAAGTGGAAAGACTAAAGTGGAAAGACTAAAGTGGACAGACTATAGTGGAAAGACTAAAGTGGACAGACTAAAGTGTACACACTGAAGTGGACAGAATAAAGTGGAAAGACTAAAGTGGAAAGACTAAAGTGGATAGACTATAGTGGAAAGACTAAAGTGGACAGACTAAAGTGGACAGACTATAGTGGAAAGACTATAGTGGAAAGACTGTAGTGGACAGAATAAAGTGGAGACTATAGTGGAAAGACTAAAGTGGAAAGACTAAACTTGACACACTATAGTGGAAAGACTGAAGTGGACAGACTAAAGTGGAAAAACTAAAGTGGAAAGACTAAAGTGGACAGACTATAGTGGAAAGACTAAAGTTGACAGAGAATAGTGGAAAGACTAAAGTGGAAAGACTGTAGTGGACAGAATAAAGTGGAGACTATAGTGGAAAGACTAAAGTGGAAAGACTAAAGTCGACAGACTATAGTGGAAAGACTATAGTGGAAAGACTGTAGTGGACAGAATAAAGTGGAAAGACTAAAGTGGAAAGACTAAAGTGGACAGACTATAGTGGAAAGACTATAGTGGAAAGACTAACTGGACAGACTAAAGCGGAAAGACTAAAGTGGAAAGACTAAACTGGACAGACTATAGTGGAAAGACTAAAGTGGACAGACTAAACTTGACACACTATAGTGGAAATACTGAAGTGGACAGACTAAAGTGGAAAAACTAAAGTGGAAAGACTAAAGTGGACAGACTATAGTGGAAAGACTATAGTGGAAAGACTGTAGTGGACAGAATAAAGTGGAGACTATAGTGGAAAGACTAAAGTGGAAAGACTAAAGTCGACAGACTATAGTGGAAAGACTATAGTGGAAAGACTGTAGTGGACAGACTAAAGTGGAAAGACTAAAGTGGAAAGACTAAAGTGGACAGACTATAGTGGAAAGACTATAGTGGAAAGACTAACTGGACAGACTAAAGCGGAAAGACTAAAGTGGAAAGACTAAACTGGACAGACTATAGTGGAAAGACTAAAGTGGACAGACTAAAGTGGAAAGACTAAAGTGGAAAGACTAAAGTGGACAGACTATAGTGGAAAGACTATAGTGGAAAGACTGTAGTGGACAGAATAAAGTGGAGACTATAGTGGAAAGACTAAAGTGGAAAGACTAAAGTGGACAGACTATAGTGGAAAGACTGAAGTGGACAGACTAAAGTGGAAAGACTAAAGTGGACAGACTCAAGTGGAAAGACTATAGTGGAAAGACTATAGTGGACAGAATAAAGTGGAGACTATAGTGGAAAGACTAAAGTGGTAAAACTAAAGTGGACAGAGATTATTGGAAAGACTAAAGTGGAAGACTGTAGTGGACAGAATAAAGTGGATACTATAGTGGACAAACTGAAGTGGACAGACTATGGTGGAAAGACTGAAGTGGAAAGACTCAGTGGACAGACTAACGCGGAAGCTTCTGGTACAGCACACTGAGAATAAAGTGCGAAATTCTTACGTTTACGAAAGACTATAGTGGAAAGACTGTAACGGACAGAATAAAGTGGAAAGACTAAAGTGGAAAGACTAAAGTGGACAGACTATAGTGGAAAGACTATAGTGGAAAGACTAACTGGACAGACTAAAGCGGAAAGACTAAAGTGGAAAGACTAAACTGGACAGACTATAGTGGAAAGACTAAAGTGGACAGACTAAACTTGACACACTATAGTGGAAAGACTGAAGTGGACAGACTAAAGTGGAAAAACTAAAGTGGAAAGACTAAAGTGGACAGACTATAGTGGAAAGACTATAGTGGAAAGACTGTAGTGGACAGAATAAAGTGGAGACTATAGTGGTAAGACTAAAGTTGACAGAGAATAGTGGAAAGACTAAAGTGGACAGACTATAGTGGAAAGACTATAGTGGAAAGACTGTAGTGGACAGAATAAAGTGGAGACTATAGTGGAAAGACTAAAGTGAAAAGACTAAAGTTGACAGAGAATAGTGGAAAGACTAAAGTGGAAAGACTGTAGTGGACAGAATAAAGTGGAGACTATAGTGGAAAGACTAAAGTGGAAAGACTAAAGTCGACAGACTATAGTGGAAAGACTATAGTGGAAAGACTGTAGTGGACAGACTAAAGTGGAAAGACTAAAGTGGAAAGACTAAAGTGGACAGACTATACTGGAAAGACTATAGTGGAAAGACTAACTGGACAGACTAAAGCGGAAAGACTAAAGTGGAAAGTCTAACTGGACAGACTAAAGCGGAAAGACTAAAGTGGAAAGACTAAACTGGACAGACTATAGTGGAAAGACTAAAGTGGACAGACTAAAGTGGAAAGACTAAAGTGGAAAGACTAAAGTGGAAAGACTATAGTGGAAAGACTGTAGTGGACAGAATAAAGTGGAAAGACTAAAGTGGAAAGACTAAAGTGGACAGAGATTATTGGAAAGACTAAAGTGGAAGACTGTAGTGGACAGAATAAAGTGGATACTATAGTGGACAAACTGAAGTGGACAGACTATGGTGGAAAGACTGAAGTGGAAAGACTCAGTGGACAGACTAAAGTGTACACACTGAAGTGGACAGAATAAAGTGGAAAGACTAAAGTGGAAAGACTAAAGTGGATTGACTATAGAGGAAAGACTAAAGTGGACAGACTAAAGTGGACAGACTATAGTGGAAAGACTATAGTGGAAAGACTGTAGTGGACAGAATAAAGTGGAGACTATAGTGGAAAGACTAAAGTGGAAAGACTAAACTTGACACACTATAGTGGAAAGACTGAAGTGGACTGACTAAAGTGGAAAAACTAAAGTGGAAAGACTAAAGTGGACAGACTATAGTGGAAAGTCTATAGTGGAAAGACTGTAGTGGACAGAATAAAGTGGAGACTATAGTGGTAAGACTAAAGTTGACAGAGAATAGTGGAAAGACTAAAGTGGACAGACGATAGTGGAAAGACTATAATGGAAAGACTGTAGTGGACAGAATAAAGTGGAAAGACTAAAGTGGAAAGACTAAAGTGGACAGAGATTATTGGAAAGACTAAAGTGGAAGACTGTAGTGGACAGAATAAAGTGGATACTATAGTGGACAAACTGAAGTGGACAGACTATGGTGGAAAGACTGAAGTGGAAAGACTCAGTGGACAGACTAAAGTGTACACACTGAAGTGGACAGAATAAAGTGGAAAGACTAAAGTGGAAAGACTAAAGTGGATTGACTATCGAGGAAAGACTAAAGTGGAAAGACTAAAGTGGACAGACTATAGTGGAAAGTCTATAGTGGAAAGACTGTAGTGGACAGAATAAAGTGGAGACTATAGTGGTAAGACTAAAGTTGACAGAGAATAGTGGAAAGACTAAAGTGGACAGACGATAGTGGAAAGACTATAATGGAAAGACTGTAGTGGACAGAATAAAGTGAGACTATAGTGGAAAGACTAAAGTGGAAAGACTAAAGTCGACAGACTAAAGCAGACTAAAGCGGAAAGACTAAAGTGGAAAGACTAAACTGGACAGACTATAGTGGAAAGACTAAAGTGGACAGACTAAAGTGGAAAGACTAAAGTGGAAAGACTAAAGTGGAAAGACTATAGTGGAAAGACTGTAGTGGACAGAATAAAGTGGAAAGACTAAAGTGGAAAGACTAAAGTGGACAGAGATTATTGGAAAGACTAAAGTGGAAGACTGTAGTGGACAGAATAAAGTGGATACTATAGTGGACAAACTGAATTGGACAGACTATGGTGGAAAGACTGAAGTGGAAAGACTCAGTGGACAGACTAAAGTGTACACACTGAAGTGGACAGAATAAAGTGGAAAGACTAAAGTGGAAAGACTAAAGTGGATAGACTATAGTGGAAAGACTATAGTGGAAAGACTAACTGGACAGACTAAAGCGGAAAGACTAAAGTGGAAAGACTAAACTGGACAGACTATAGTGGAAAGACTAAAGTGGACAGACTAAACTTGACACACTATAGTGGAAATTCTGAAGTGGACAGACTAAAGTGGAAAAACTAAAGTGGAAAGACTAAAGTGGACAGACTATAGTGGAAAGAATACTAAAGTGGAAAGACTGTAGTGGACAGAATAAAGTGGAGACTATAGTGGTAAGACTAAAGTTGACAGAGAATAATGGAAAGACTAAACTTGACACAGTATAGTGGAAAGACTGAAGTGGACAGACTAAAGTGGAAAAACTAAAGTGGAAAGACTAAACTTGACATACTATAGTGGAAAGACTGAAGTGGACAGACTAAAGTGGAAAAACTAAAGTGGAAAGACTATAGTGGAAAGACTGTAGTGGACAGAATAAAGTGGAGACTATAGTGGAAAGACTAAAGTGGAAAGACTAAAGTGGACAGACTATAGTGGAAAGACAATAGTGGAAAGACTAAAGTGGAAAGACTGTAGTGGACAGAATAAAGTGGAAAGACTAAAGTGGACAGAGAATAGTGGAAAGACTAAAGTGGATAGACTTTAGTGGAAAGACTATAGTGGAAAGACTGTAGTGGACAGAATAAAGTGGAGACTATGGTGGAAAGACTAAAGTGGAAAGACTAAAGTGGACAGACTATAGTGGAAAGACAATAGTGGAAAGACTGTAGTGGACAGAATAAAGTGGAGACTATAGTGGAAAGACTAAAGTTGACAGAGAATAGTGGAAAGACTAAACTGGACAGACTATAGTGGAAAGACTATAGTGGAAAGACTGTAGTGGACAGAATAAAGTGGAGACTATAGTGGAAAGACTAAAGTGGACAGAGAATAGTGGAAAGACTAAATTGGAAAGACTGTGGTGGACAGAATAAAGTGGAGACTATAGTGGAAAGACTAAAGTGGAAAGACTAAAGTTGACAGACTATATTGGAAAGACTGAAGTGGAAAGACTGAGTGGACAGACTAAAGTGTACACACTGAAGTGGACAGAATAAAGTGGAAAAACTAAAGTGGAAAGACTAAATAAGTGGACAGACTATAGTGGAAAGACTATAGTGGAAAGACTGTAGTGGACAGAATAAAGTGGAGACTATAGTGGAAAGACTAAAGTGGAAAGACTAAAGTGGACAGACTATAGTGGAAAGACAATAGTGGAAAGACTGTAGTGGATAGAATAAAGTGGAGACTATAGTGGAAAGACTAAAGTTGACAGAGAATAGTGGAAAGACTAAAGTGGACAGACTATAGTGGAAAGACTATAGTGGAAAGACTGTAGTGGACAGAATAAAGTGGAGACTATAGTGGAAAGACTAAAGTGGACAGAGAATAGTGGAAAGACTAAATTGGAAAGACTGTGGTGGACAGAATAAAGTGGAGACTATAGTGGAAAGACTAAAGTGGAAAGACTAAAGTGGACAGACTATATTGGAAAGACTGAAGTGGAAAGACTGAGTGGACAGACTAAAGTGTACACACTGAAGTGGACAGAATAAAATTGAAAGACTAAAGTGGAAAGACTAAAGTGGATAGACTATAGTGGAAAGACTAAAGTGGACAGACTAAAGTGGAAAAACTAAAGTGGAAAGACTAGATAAGTGGACACACTATAGTGGAAAGACTATAGTGGAAAGACTGTAGTGGACAGAAGAAAGTGGAGACTATAGTGGAAAGACTAAAGTGGAAAGACTAAAGTGGACAGACTATAGTGGAAAGACTGAAGTGGACAGACTATAGTGGAAAGACTATAGTGGAAAGACTGTAGTGGACAGAATAAAGTGGAGACTATAGTGGAAAGACTGTAGTGGATAGAATAAAGTGGAGACTATAGTGGAAAGACTAAAGTTGACAGAGAATAGTGGAAAGACTAAAGTGGACAGACTATAGTGGAAAGACTATAGTGGAAAGACTGTAGTGGACAGAATAAAGTGGAGACTATAGTGGAAAGACTAAAGTGGACAGAGAATAGTGGAAAGACTAAATTGGAAAGACTGTGGTGGACAGAATAAAGTGGAGACTATAGTGGAAAGACTAAAGTGGAAAGACTAAAGTGGACAGACTATATTGGAAAGACTGAAGTGGAAAGACTGAGTGGACAGACTAAAGTGTACACACTGAAGTGGACAGAATAAAATTGAAAGACTAAAGTGGAAAGACTAAAGTGGATAGACTATAGTGGAAAGACTAAAGTGGACAGACTAAAGTGGAAAAACTAAAGTGGAAAGACTAGATAAGTGGAAAGACTGAGTGGACAGACTAAAGTGTACACACTGAAGTGGACAGAATAAAGTGGAAAGACTAAAGTGGAAAGACTAAAGTGGATAGACTATAGTGGAAAGACTAAAGTGGACAGACTAAAGTGGAAAAACTAAAGTGGAAAGACTAAATAAGTGGACAGACTATAGTGGAAAGACTATAGTGGAAAGACTGTAGTGGACAGAATAAAGTGGAGACTATAGTGGAAAGACTAAAGTGGAAAGACTAAAGTGGACAGACTAAAGTGGACAGACTATAGTGGAAAGACTAAAGTGGACAGACTAAAGTGGAAAGACTAAAGTGGAAAGACTAAAGTGGACAGACTATAGTGGAAAGACTATAGTGGAAAGACTAACTGGACAGACTAAAGCGGAAAGACTAAAGTGGAAAGACTAAACTGGACAGACTATAGTGGAAAGACTAAAGTGGACAGAATAAAGTGGAGACTATAGTGGAAAGACTAAAGTGGAAAGACTAAAGTGGACAGACTATAGTGGAAAGACTGAAGTGGACAGACTAAAGTGGAAAGACTAAAGTGGACAGACTATAGTGGAAAGACTATAGTGGAAAGACTATAGTGGACAGAATAAAGTGGAGACTATAGTGGAAAGACTAAAGTGGTAAAACTAAAGTGGACAGAGATTATTGGAAAGACTAAAGTGGAAGACTGTAGTGGACAGAATAAAGTGGATACTATAGTGGAAAAACTGAAGTGGACAGACTATGGTGGAAAGACTGAAGTGGAAATACTCAGTGGACAGACTAAAGTGTACACGCTGTTGTGGACAGAATAAAGTGGAAAGACTAAAGTGGAAAGACTAAAGTGGACAGACTATAGTTGAAAGACTAAAGTGGACAGACTAAAGTGTACACACTGAAGTGGACAGAATAAAGTGGAAAGACTAAATTTGAAAGACTAAAGTGGATAGACTATAGTGGAAAGACTAAAGTGGACAGACTAAAGTGGACAGACTTTAGTGGAAAGACTATAGTGGAAAGACTGTAGTGGACAGAATAAAGTGGAGACTATAGTGGAAAGACTAAAGTGGAAAGACTAAACTTGACACACTATAGTGGAAAGACTGAAGTGGACAGACTAAAGTGGAAAAACTAAAGTGGAAAGACTAAAGTGGACAGACTATAGTGGAAAGTCTATAGTGGAAAGACTGTAGTGGACAGAATAAAGTGGAGACTATAGTGGTAAGACTAAAGTTGACAGAGAATAGTGGAAAGACTAAAGTGGACAGACTATAGTGGAAAGACTATAGTGGAAAGACTAACTGGACAGACTAAAGCGGAAAGACTAAAGTGGAAAGACTAAACTGGACAGACTATAGTGGAAAGACTAAAGTGGACAGACTAAACTTGACACACTATAGTGGAAAGACTGAAGTGGACAGACTAAAGTGGAAAAACTAAAGTGGAAAGACTAAAGTGGACAGACTATAGTGGAAAGACTATAGTGGAAAGACTGTAGTGGACAGAATAAAGTGGAGACTATAGTGGTAAGACTAAAGTTGACAGAGAATAGTGGAAAGACTAAAGTGGACAGACTATAGTGGAAAGACTATATTGGAAAGACTGTAGTGGACAGAATAAAGTGGAGACTATAGTGGAAAGACTAAAGTGGAAAGACTAAAGTTGACAGAGAATAGTGGAAAGACTAAAGTGGAAAGACTGTAGTGGACAGAATAAAGTGGATATTATAGTGAAAAGACTAAAGTGGACAGAGAATAGTGGAAAGACTAAAGTGGATAGACTTTAGTGGAAAGACTATAGTGGAAAGACTGTAGTGGACAGAATAAAGTGGATACTATAGTGGAAAGACTAAAGTGGACAGAGAATAGTGGAAAGACTAAAGTGGATAGACTTTAGTGGAAAGACTATAGTGGAAAGACTGTAGTGGACAGAATAAAGTGGAGACTATAGTGGAAAGACTAAAGTGGAAAGACTAAACTGGACAGACTATAGTGGAAAGACTGAAGTGGATAGACTAAAGTGGAAAAACTAAGGTGGAAAGACTAAAGTGGAAAGACAATAGTGGAAAGACTGTAGTGGACAGAATAAAGTGGATACTATAGTGGAAAGACTAAAGTGGACAGAGAATAGTGGAAAGACTAAAGTGGAAAGACTATAGTGGAAAGACTATAGTGGAAAGACTGTAGTGGACAGAATAAAGTGGAGACTATAGTGGAAAGACTAAAGTGGAAAGACTAAAGTGGACAGACTATAGTGGAAAGACTATAGTGGAAAGACTGTAGTGGACAGTATAGAGTGGAGACTAGAGTGGAAAGACTAAAGTGGACAGAGAATAGTGGAAAGACTAAAGTGGATCGACTATAGTGGAAAGACTAAAGTGGAAAAACTAAAGTGGAAAGACTAAAGTGCACAGACTATAGTGGAAAGACTGTAGTGGACAGAATAAAGTGGAGACTATAGTGGAAAGACTAAAGTGGACAGAGAATAGTGGAAAGACTAAAGTGGACAGACTATAGTGGAAAGACTATAGTGGAAAGACTGTAGTGGACAGAATAAAGTGGAGACTATAGTGGAAAGACTAAAGTGGTAAAACTAAAGTGGACAGAGATTATTGGGAAGACTAAAGTGGAAGACTGTAGTGGACAGAATAAAGTGGAGACTATAGTGGAAAAACTGAAGTGGACAGACTATGGTGGAAAGACTGAAGTGGAAAGACTCAGTGGACAGACTAAAGTGTACACACTGAAGTGGACAGAATAAAGTGGAAAGACTGAAGTGGAAAGACTAAAGTGGACAGACTATAGTGGAAAGACTAAAGTGGACAGACTAAAGTGTACACACTGAAGTGGACAGAATAAAGTGGAAAGACTAAAGTGGAAAGACTGTAGTGGACAGAATAAAGTGGAGACTAAAGTGGAAAGACTAAAGTGGAAAGACTAAAGTGGACAGACTATAGTGGAAAGACTATAGTGGAAAGACTAACTGGACAGACTAAAGCGGAAAGACTAAAGTGGAAAGACTAAACTGGACAGACTATAGTGGAAAGACTAAAGTGGACAGACTAAAGTGGAAAGACTAAAGTGGAAAGACTAAAGTGGACAGACTATAGTGGAAAGACTATAGTGGAAAGACTGTAGTGGACAGAATAAAGTGGAGACTATAGTGGAAAGACTAAAGTGGAAAGACTAAAGTGGACAGACTATATTGTAAAGACTATAGTGGAAAGACTGTAGTGGACAGAATAAAGTGGATATTATAGTGAAAAGACTAAAGTGGACAGAGAATAGTGGAAAGACTAAAGTGGATAGACTTTAGTGGAAAGACTATAGTGGAAAGACTGTAGTGGACAGAATAAAGTGGATACTATAGTGGAAAGACTAAAGTGGACAGAGAATAGTGGAAAGACTAAAGTGGATAGACTTTAGTGGAAAGACTATAGTGGAAAGACTGTAGTGGACAGAATAAAGTGGAGACTATAGTGGAAAGACTAAAGTGGAAAGACTAAACTGGACAGACTATAGTGGAAAGACTGAAGTGGATAGACTAAAGTGGAAAAACTAAGGTGGAAAGACTAAAGTGGAAAGACAATAGTGGAAAGACTGTAGTGGACAGAATAAAGTGGATACTATAGTGGAAAGACTAAAGTGGACAGAGAATAGTGGAAAGACTAAAGTGGAAAGACTATAGTGGAAAGACTATAGTGGAAAGACTGTAGTGGACAGAATAAAGTGGAGACTATAGTGGAAAGACTAAAGTGGAAAGACTAAAGTGGACAGACTATAGTGGAAAGACTATAGTGGAAAGACTGTAGTGGACAGTATAGAGTGGAGACTAGAGTGGAAAGACTAAAGTGGACAGAGAATAGTGGAAAGACTAAAGTGGATCGACTATAGTGGAAAGACTAAAGTGGAAAAACTAAAGTGGAAAGACTAAAGTGCACAGACTATAGTGGAAAGACTGTAGTGGACAGAATAAAGTGGAGACTATAGTGGAAAGACTAAAGTGGACAGAGAATAGTGGAAAGACTAAAGTGGACAGACTATAGTGGAAAGACTATAGTGGAAAGACTGTAGTGGACAGAATAAAGTGGAGACTATAGTGGAAAGACTAAAGTGGTAAAACTAAAGTGGACAGAGATTATTGGGAAGACTAAAGTGGAAGACTGTAGTGGACAGAATAAAGTGGAGACTATAGTGGAAAAACTGAAGTGGACAGACTATGGTGGAAAGACTGAAGTGGAAAGACTCAGTGGACAGACTAAAGTGTACACACTGAAGTGGACAGAATAAAGTGGAAAGACTAAAGTGGAAAGACTAAAGTGGACAGACTATAGTGGAAAGACTAAAGTGGACAGACTAAAGTGTACACACTGAAGTGGACAGAATAAAGTGGAAAGACTAAAGTGGAAAGAGTAAAGTGGATAGACTATAGTGGAAAGACTAAAGTGGACAGACTAGAGTGGACAGACTATAGTGGAAAGACTATAGTGGAAAGACTGTAGTGGACAGAATAAAGTGGAGACTATAGTGGAAAGACTAAATTGGAAAGACTAAACTTGACACACTATAGTGGAAAGACTGAAGTGGACAGACTAAAGTGGACAGAGAATTGTGGAAAGACTAAACTTGACACACTATAGTGGAAAGACTGAAGTGGACAGACTAAAGTGGAAAAACTAAAGTGGAAAGACTATAGTGGAAAGACTGTAGTGGACAGAATAAAGTGGAGACTATAGTGGAAAGACTAAAGTGGAAAGACTAAAGTGGACAGACTATAGTGGAAAGACAATAGTGGAAAGACTAAAGTGGAAAGACTGTAGTGGACAGAATAAAGTGGAAAGACTAAAGTGGACAGAGAATAGTGGAAAGACTAAAGTGGATAGACTTTAGTGGAAAGACTATAGTGGAAAGACTGTAGTGGACAGAATAAAGTGGAGACTATAGTGGAAAGACTAAAGTGGACAGACTATAGTGGAAAGACAATAGTGGAAAGACTGTAGTGGACAGAATAAAGTGGAGACTATAGTGGAAAGACTAAAGTTGACAGAGAATAGTGGAAAGACTAAGCTGGACAGACTATAGTGGAAAGACTATAGTGGAAAGACTGTAGTGGACAGAATAAAGTGGAGACTATAGTGGAAAGACTAAAGTGGACAGAGAATAGTGGAAAGACTAAATTGGAAAGACTGTGGTGGACAGAATAAAGTGGAGACTATAGTGGAAAGACTAAAGTGGAAAGACTAAAGTTGACAGACTATATTGGAAAAACTGAAGTGGAAAGACTGAGTGGACAGACTAAAGTGTACACACTGAAGTGGACAGAATAAAGTGGAAAGACTAAAGTGGAAAGACTAAAGTGGATAGACTATAGTGGAAAGACTAAAGTGGACAGACTAAAGTGGAAAAACTAAAGTGGAAAGACTAAATAAGTGGACAGACTATAGTGGAAAGACTGTAGTGGACAGAATAAAGTGGAGACTATAGTGGAAAGACTAAAGTGGAAAGACTAAAGTGGACAGACTATAGTGGAAAGACAATAGTGGAAAGACTGTAGTGGACAGAATAAAGTGGAGACTATAGTGGAAAGACTAAAGTTGACAGAGAATAGTGGAAAGACTAAAGTGGACAGACTATAGTGGAAAGACTATAGTGGAAAGACTGTAGTGGACAGAATAAAGTGGAGACTATAGTGGAAAGACTAAAGTGGACAGAGAATAGTGGAAAGACTAAATTGGAAAGACTGTGGTGGACAGAATAAAGTGGAGACTAAAGTGGAAACACTAAAGTGGAAAGACTAAAGTGGACAGACTATATTGGAAAGACTGAAGTGGAAAGACTGAGTGGACAGACTAAAGTGTACACACTGAAGTGGACAGAATAAAATTGAAAGATTAAAGTGGAAAGACTAAAGTGGATAGACTATAGTGGAAAGACTAAAGTGGACAGACTAAAGTGGAAAAACTAAAGTGGAAAGACTAGAAAAGTGGACAGACTATAGTGGAAAGACTATAGTGGAAAGACTGTAGTGGACAGAATAAAGTGGAGACTATAGTGGAAAGACTAAAGTGGAAAGACTAAAGTGGACAGACTATAGTGGAAAGACTGAAGTGGACAGACTATAGTGGAAAGACTATAGTGGAAAGACTGTAGTGGACAGAATAAAGTGGAGACTATAGTGGAAAGACTAATGTGGACAGACTAAAGTGGACAGACTCTAGCGGAAAGACTAAGTGGACAGACTAAAGCGGAAAGACTAAAGTGGAAAGACTAAAGTGGACAGACTATAGTGGAAAGACTAAAGTGGACAGACTAAAGTGGAAAGACTAAAGTGGAAAGACTAAAATGGACAGACTATAGTGGAAAGACTATAGTGGAAAGACTAACTGGACAGACTAAAGCGGAAAGACTAAAGTGGAAAGACTAAACTGGACAGACTATAGTGGAAAGACTAAAGTGGACAGAATAAAGTGGAGACTATAGTGGAAAGACTAAAGTGGTAAAACTAAAGTGGACAGAGATTATTGGAAAGACTAAAGTGGAAGACTGTAGTGGACAGAATAAAGTGGAGACTATAGTGGAAAAACTGAAGTAGACAGACTATGGTGGAAATACTGAAGTGGAAAGACTCAGTGGACAGACTAAAGTGTACACACTGAAGTGGACAGAATAAAGTGGAAAGACTAAAGTGGAAAGACTAAAGTGGACAGACTATAGTGGAAAGACTAAAGTGGACAGATTAAAGTGTACACACTGAAGTGGACAGAATAAAGTGGAAAGACTAAAGTGGATAGACTATAGTGGAAAGACTAAAGTGGACAGACTAAAGTGGACAGACTATAGTGGAAAGACTTTAGTGGAAAGACTGTAGTGGACAGAATAAAGTGGAGACTATAGTGGAAAGACTAAAGTGGAAAGACTAAACTTGACACACTATAGTGGAAAGACTGAAGTGGACAGACTAAAGTGGAAAAACTAAAGTTGAAAGACTAAAGTGGACAGACTATAGTGGAAAGACTATAGTGGAAAGACTGTAGTGGACAGAATAAAGTGGAGACTATAGTGGTAAGACTAAAGTTGACAGAGAATAGTGGAAAGACTAAAGTGGACAGACTATAGTGGAAAGACTATAGTGGAAAGACTGTAGTGGACAGAATAAAGTGGAGACTATAGTGGAAAGACTAAAGTGGAAAGACTAAAGTTGACAGAGAATAGTGGAAAGACTAAAGTGGAAAGACTGTAGTGGACAGAATAAAGTGGATACTATAGTGGAAAGACTAAAGTGGAAAGACTAAAGTGGACAGACTATAGTGGAAAGACTATAGTGGAAAGACTGTAGTGGACAGAATAAAGTGGAGACTATAGTGGAAAGACTAAAGTGGACAGACTGAAGTGGACAGACTATAGTGGAAAGACTGAAGTGGACAGACTAAAGTGGAAAGACTAAAGTGGACAGACTATAGTGGAAAGACTATAGTGGAAAGACTATAGTGGAAAGACTATAGTGGACAGAATAAAGTGGAGACTATAGTGGAAAGACTAAAGTGGAAAGACTAAAGTGGACAGACTATATTGTAAAGACTATAGTGGAAAGACTGTAGTGGACAGAATAAAGTGGATACTATAGTGGAAAGACTAAAGTGGACAGAGAATAGTGGAAAGACTAAAGTGGATAGACTTTAGTGGAAAGACTATAGTTGAAAGACTGTAGTGGACAGAATAAAGTGAAGACTATAGTGGAAAGACTGAAGTGGACAGACTAAAGTGGAAAAACTAAGGTGGAAAGACTAAAGTGGAAAGACAATAGTGGAAAGACTGTAGTGGAAAGAATAAAGTGGAGACTATAGTGGAAAGACTAAAGTGGACAGACTATAGTGGAAAGACTATAGTGGAAAGACTGTAGTGGACAGAATAAAGTGGAGACTATAGTGGAAAGACTAAAGTGGAAAGACTAAAGTTGACAGAGAATAGTGGAAAGACTAAAGTGGAAAGACTGTAGTGGACAGAATAAAGTGGATACTATAGTGGAAAGACTAAAGTGGAAAGACTAAAGTGGACAGACTATAGTGGAAAGACTATAGTGGAAAGACTGTAGTGGACAGAATAAAGTGGAGACTATAGTGGAAAGACTAAAGTGGACAGACTGAAGTGGACAGACTATAGTGGAAAGACTGAAGTGGACAGACTAAAGTGGAAAGACTAAAGTGGACAGACTATAGTGGAAAGACTATAGTGGAAAGACTATAGTGGAAAGACTATAGTGGACAGAATAAAGTGGAGACTATAGTGGAAAGACTAAAGTGGAAAGACTAAAGTGGACAGACTATATTGTAAAGACTATAGTGGAAAGACTGTAGTGGACAGAATAAAGTGGATACTATAGTGGAAAGACTAAAGTGGACAGAGAATAGTGGAAAGACTAAAGTGGATAGACTTTAGTGGAAAGACTATAGTTGAAAGACTGTAGTGGACAGAATAAAGTGAAGACTATAGTGGAAAGACTGAAGTGGACAGACTAAAGTGGAAAAACTAAGGTGGAAAGACTAAAGTGGAAAGACAATAGTGGAAAGACTGTAGTGGAAAGAATAAAGTGGAGACTATAGTGGAAAGACTAAAGTGGACAGAGAATAGTGGAAAGACTAAAGTGGAAAGACTATAGTGGAAAGACTATAGTGGAAAGACTGTAGTGGACAGAATAAAGTGGAGACTATAGTGGAAAGACTAAAGTGGAAAGACTAAAGTGGACAGACTATAGTGGAAAGACTATAGTGGAAAGACTGTAGTGGACAGTATAAAGTGGAGACTAGAGTGGAAAGACTAAAGTGGACAGACTATAGTGGAAAGACTATAGTGGAAAGACTGTAGTGGACAGAATAAAGTGGAGACTATAGTGGAAAGACTAAAGTGGAAAAACTAAAGTGGACAGAGTTCAGTACCTTCAGACTTCAGTACCTTCCAGAACAACACAAACTGATCTGAACTGTTACTATCAACAAGTAGTATGGTGTATGCGTCGAGCGGAGGATTTATCCGTCCCGCTTGAGAAAATCCGTCGAGGTACACGGAAACCATTTTGGAAAATCAACCCTGAGATAAAAAAGCTAAAAAATTCAGCAAAACTTTGGTTGAGAATATGGATCGCCTGCGGCCGGCCTACATCCGGCGCAGTTTCCAAGCTAAAAGTAAATACAAAAAGGGAATACAATAAAATTGAAAGACTAAAGTGGAAAGACTAAAGTGGATAGACTATAGTGGAAAGACTAAAGTGGACAGACTAAAGTGGAAAAACTAAAGTGGAAAGACTAGATAAGTGGACACACTATAGTGGAAAGACTATAGTGGAAAGACTGTAGCGGACAGAAAAAAGTGGAGACTATAGTGGAAAGACTAAAGTGGAAAGACTAAAGTGGACAGACTATAGTGGAAAGACTGAAGTGGACAGACTATAGTGGAAAGACTATAGTGGAAAGACTGTAGTGGACAGAATAAAGTGGAGACTATAGTGGAAAGACTGTAGTGGATAGAATAAAGTGGAGACTATAGTGGAAAGACTAAAGTTGACAGAGAATAGTGGAAAGACTAAAGTGGACAGACTATAGTGGAAAGACTATAGTGGAAAGACTGTAGTGGACAGAATAAAGTGGAGACTATAGTGGAAAGACTAAAGTGGACAGAGAATAGTGGAAAGACTAAATTGGAAAGACTGTGGTGGACAGAATAAAGTGGAGACTATAGTGGAAAGACTAAAGTGGAAAGACTAAAGTGGACAGACTATATTGGAAAGACTGAAGTGGAAAGACTGAGTGGACAGACTAAAGTGTACACACTGAAGTGGACAGAATAAAATTGAAAGACTAAAGTGGAAAGACTAAAGTGGATAGACTATAGTGGAAAGACTAAAGTGGACAGACTAAAGTGGAAAAACTAAAGTGGAAAGACTAGATAAGTGGACAGACTATAGTGGAAAGACTATAGTGGAAAGACTGTAGTGGACAGAAAAAAGTGGAGACTAAAGTGGAAAGACTAAAGTGGAAAGACTAAAGTGGACAGACTATAGTGGAAAGACTGAAGTGGACAGACTAAAGCGGAAAGACTAAAGTGGAAAGACTAAAGTGGACAGACTATAGTGGAAAGACTAAAGTGGACAGACTAAAGTGGAAAGACTAAAGTGGAAAGACTAAAGTGGACAGACTATAGTGGAAAGACTATAGTGGAAAGACTAACTGGACAGACTAAAGCGGAAAGACTAAAGTGGAAAGACTAAACTGGACAGACTATAGTGGAAAGACTAAAGTGGACAGAATAAAGTGGAGACTATAGTGGAAAGACTAAAGTGGAAAGACTAAAGTGGACAGACTATAGTGGAAAGACTGAAGTGGACAGACTAAAGTGGAAAGACTAAAGTGGACAGACTATAGTCGAAAGACTATAGTGGAAAGACTATAGTGGACAGAATAAAGTGGAGACTATAGTGGAAAGACGAAAGTGGTAAAACTAAAGTGGACAGAGATTATTGGAAAGACTAAAGTGGAAGACTGTAGTGGACAGAATAAAGTGGATACTATAGTGGAAAAACTGAAGTGGACAGACTATGGTGGAAAGACTGAAGTGGAAATACTCAGTGGACAGACTAAAGTGTACACGCTGTTGTGGACAGAATAAAGTGGAAAGACTAAAGTGGAAAGACTAAAGTGGACAGACTATAGTGGAAAGACTAAAGTGGACAGACTAAAGTGTACACACTGAAGTGGACAGAATAAAGTGGAAAGACTAAATTTGAAAGACTAAAGTGGATAGACTATAGTGGAAAGACTAAAGTGGACAGAGAATAGTGGAAAGACTAAAGTGGACAGACTATAGTGGAAAGACTAAAGTTGACAGAGAATAGTGGAAAGACTAAAGTGGACAGACTATAGTGGAAAGACTATAGTGGAAAGACTAACTGGACAGACTAAAGACTAAAGTGGACAGACTATAGTGGAAAGACTATAGTGGAAAGACTGTAGTGGACAGAATAAAGTGGAGACTATAGTGGAAAGACTAAAGTGGAAAGACTAAAGTTGACAGAGAATAGTGGAAAGACTAAAGTGGAAAGACTGTAGTGGACAGAATAAAGTGGATACTATAGTGGAAAGACTAAAGTGGAAAGACTAAAGTGGATAGACTATAGTGGAAAGACTAAAGTGGACAGAGAATAGTGGAAAGACTAAAGTGGACAGACTATAGTGGAAAGACTAAAGTTGACAGAGAATAGTGGAAAGACTTTAGTGGAAAGACTATAGTGGAAAGACTGTAGTGGACAGAATAAAGTGGAGACTATAGTGGAAAGACTAAAGTGGAAAGACTAAACTTGACACACTATAGTGGAAAGACTGAAGTGGACAGACTAAAGTGGAAAAACTAAAGTGGAAAGACTAAAGTGGACAGACTATAGTGGAAAGTCTATAGTGGAAAGACTGTAGTGGACAGAATAAAGTGGAGACTATAGTGGTAAGACTAAAGTTGACAGAGAATAGTGGAAAGACTAAAGTGGACAGACTATAGTGGAAAGACTATAGTGGAAAGACTAACTGGACAGACTAAAGCGGAAAGACTAAAGTGGAAAGACTAAACTGGACAGACTATAGTGGAAAGACTAAAGTGGACAGACTAAACTTGACACACTATAGTGGAAAGACTGAAGTGGACAGACTAAAGTGGAAAAACTAAAGTGGAAAGACTAAAGTGGACAGACTATAGTGGAAAGACTATAGTGGAAAGACTGTAGTGGACAGAATAAAGTGGAGACTATAGTGGTAAGACTAAAGTTGACAGAGAATAGTGGAAAGACTAAAGTGGACAGACTATAGTGGAAAGACTATATTGGAAAGACTGTAGTGGACAGAATAAAGTGGAGACTATAGTGGAAAGACTAAAGTGGAAAGACTAAAGTTGACAGAGAATAGTGAAAAGACTAAAGTGGATCGACTATAGTGGAAAGACTAAAGTGGAAAAACTAAAGTGGAAAGACTAAAGTGCACAGACTATAGTGGAAAGACTGTAGTGGACAGAATAAAGTGGAGACTATAGTGGAAAGACTAAAGTGGACAGAGAATAGTGGAAAGACTAAAGTGGACAGACTATAGTGGAAAGACTATAGTGGAAAGACTGTAGTGGACAGAATAAAGTGGAGACTATAGTGGAAAGACTAAAGTGGTAAAACTAAAGTGGACAGAGATTATTGGGAAGACTAAAGTGGAAGACTGTAGTGGACAGAATAAAGTGGAGACTATAGTGGAAAAACTGAAGTGGACAGACTATGGTGGAAAGACTGAAGTGGAAAGACTCAGTGGACAGACTAAAGTGTACACACTGAAGTGGACAGAATAAAGTGGAAAGACTAAAGTGGAAAGACTAAAGTGGACAGACTATAGTGGAAAGACTAAAGTGGACAGACTAAAGTGTACACACTGAAGTGGACAGAATAAAGTGGAAAGACTAAAGTGGAAAGAGTAAAGTGGATAGACTATAGTGGAAAGACTAAAGTGGACAGACTAAAGTGGACAGACTATAGTGGAAAGACTATAGTGGAAAGACTGTAGTGGACAGAATAAAGTGGAGACTATAGTGGAAAGACTAAATTGGAAAGACTAAACTTGACACACTATAGTGGAAAGACTGAAGTGGACAGACTAAAGTGGACAGAGAATAGTGGAAAGACTAAACTTGACACACTATAGTGGAAAGACTGAAGTGGACAGACTAAAGTGGAAAAACTAAAGTGGAAAGACTAAACTTGACACACTATAGTGGAAAGACTGAAGTGGACAGACTAAAGTGGAAAAACTAAAGTGGAAAGACTATAGTGGAAAGACTGTAGTGGACAGAATAAAGTGGAGACTATAGTGGAAAGACTAAAGTGGAAAGACTAAAGTGGACAGACTATAGTGGAAAGACAATAGTGGAAAGACTAAAGTGGAAAGACTGTAGTGGACAGAATAAAGTGGAAAGACTAAAGTGGACAGAGAATAGTGGAAAGACTAAAGTGGATAGACTTTAGTGGAAAGACTATAGTGGAAAGACTGTAGTGGACAGAATAAAGTGGAGACTATAGTGGAAAGACTAAAGTGGACAGACTATAGTGGAAAGACAATAGTGGAAAGACTGTAGTGGACAGAATAAAGTGGAGACTATAGTGGAAAGACTAAAGTTGACAGAGAATAGTGGAAAGACTAAGCTGGACAGACTATAGTGGAAAGACTATAGTGGAAAGACTGTAGTGGACAGAATAAAGTGGAGACTATAGTGGAAAGACTAAAGTGGACAGAGAATAGTGGAAAGACTAAATTGGAAAGACTGTGGTGGACAGAATAAAGTGGAGACTATAGTGGAAAGACTAAAGTGGAAAGACTAAAGTTGACAGACTATATTGGAAAGACTGAAGTGGAAAGACTGAGTGGACAGACTAAAGTGTACACACTGAAGTGGACAGAATAAAGTGGAAAGACTAAAGTGGAAAGACTAAAGTGGATAGACTATAGTGGAAAGACTAAAGTGGACAGACTAAAGTGGAAAAACTAAAGTGGAAAGACTAAATAAGTGGACAGACTATAGTGGAAAGACTGTAGTGGACAGAATAAAGTGGAGACTATAGTGGAAAGACTAAAGTGGAAAGACTAAAGTGGACAGACTATAGTGGAAAGACAATAGTGGAAAGACTGTAGTGGACAGAATGAAGTGGAGACTATAGTGGAAAGACTAAAGTTGACAGAGAATAGTGGAAAGACTAAAGTGGACAGACTATAGTGGAAAGACTATAGTGGAAAGACTGTAGTGGACAGAATAAAGTGGAGACTATAGTGGAAAGACTAAAGTGGACAGAGAATAGTGGAAAGACTAAATTGGAAAGACTGTGGTGGACAGAATAAAGTGGAGACTATAGTGGAAACACTAAAGTGGAAAGACTAAAGTGGACAGACTATATTGGAAAGACTGAAGTGGAAAGACTGAGTGGACAGACTAAAGTGTACACACTGAAGTGGACAGAATAAAATTGAAAGATTAAAGTGGAAAGACTAAAGTGGATAGACTATAGTGGAAAGACTAAAGTGGACAGACTAAAGTGGAAAAACTAAAGTGGAAAGACTAGATAAGTGGACAGACTATAGTGGAAAGACTATAGTGGAAAGACTGTAGTGGACGGAATAAAGTGGAGACTATAGTGGAAAGACTAAAGTGGAAAGACTAAAGTGGACAGACTATAGTGGAAAGACTGAAGTGGACAGACTGTAGTGGAAAGACTATAGTGGAAAGACTGTAGTGGACAGAATAAAGTGGAGACTATAGTGGAAAGACTAATGTGGACAGACTAAAGTGGACAGACTCTAGCGGAAAGACTAAGTGGACAGACTAAAGCGGAAAGACTAAAGTGGAAAGACTAAAGTGGACAGACTATAGTGGAAAGACTAAAGTGGACAGACTAAAGTGGAAAGACTAAAGTGGAAAGACTAAAATGGACAGACTATAGTGGAAAGACTATAGTGGAAAGACTAACTGGACAGACTAAAGCGGAAAGACTAAAGTGGAAAGACTAAACTGGACAGACTATAGTGGAAAGACTAAAGTGGACAGAATAAAGTGGAGACTATAGTGGAAAGACTAAAGTGGTAAAACTAAAGTGGACAGAGATTATTGGAAAGACTAAAGTGGAAGACTGTAGTGGACAGAATAAAGTGGAGACTATAGTGGAAAAACTGAAGTAGACAGACTATGGTGGAAATACTGAAGTGGAAAGACTCAGTGGACAGACTAAAGTGTACACTGAAGTGGACAGAATAAAGTAGAAAGACTAAAGTGGAAAGACTAAAGTGGACAGACTATAGTGGAAAGACTAAAGTGGACAGATTAAAGTGTACACACTGAAGTGGACAGAATAAAGTGGAAAGACTAAAGTGGATAGACTATAGTGGAAAGACTAAAGTGGACAGACTAAAGTGGACAGACTATAGTGGAAAGACTTTAGTGGAAAGACTGTAGTGGACAGAATAAAGTGGAGACTATAGTGGAAAGACTAAAGTGGAAAGACTAAACTTGACACACTATGGTGGAAAGACTGAAGTGGACAGACTAAAGTGGAAAAACTAAAGTTGAAAGACTAAAGTGGACAGACTATAGTGGAAAGACTATAGTGGAAAGACTGTAGTGGACAGAATAAAGTGGAGACTATAGTGGTAAGACTAAAGTTGACAGAGAATAGTGGAAAGACTAAAGTGGACAGACTATAGTGGAAAGACTATAGTGGAAAGACTGTAGTGGACAGAATAAAGTGGAGACTATAGTGGAAAGACTAAAGTGGAAAGACTAAAGTTGACAGAGAAAAGTGGAAAGACTAAAGTGGAAAGACTGTAGTGGACAGAATAAAGTGGATACTATAGTGGAAAGACTAAAGTGGAAAGACTAAAGTGGACAGACTATAGTGGAAAGACTATAGTGGAAAGACTGTAGTGGACAGAATAAAGTGGAGACTATAGTGGAAAGACTAAAGTGGACAGACTGAAGTGGACAGACTATAGTGGAAAGACTGAAGTGGACAGACTAAAGTGGAAAGACTAAAGTGGACAGACTATAGTGGAAAGACTATAGTGGAAAGACTATAGTGGAAAGACTATAGTGGACAGAATAAAGTGGAGACTATAGTGGAAAGACTAAAGTGGACAGACTATATTGTAAAGACTATAGTGGATAGACTGTAGTGGACAGAATAAAGTGGATACTATAGTGGAAAGACTAAAGTGGACAGAGAATAGTGGAAAGACTAAAGTGGATAGACTTTAGTGGAAAGACTATAGTTGAAAGACTGTAGTGGACAGAATAAAGTGAAGACTATAGTGGAAAGACTGAAGTGGACAGACTAAAGTGGAAAAACTAAGGTGGAAAGACTAAAGTGGAAAGACAATAGTGGAAAGACTGTAGTGGAAAGAATAAAGTGGAGACTATAGTGGAAAGACTAAAGTGGACAGAGAATAGTGGAAAGACTAAAGTGGAAAGACTATAGTGGAAAGACTATAGTGGAAAGACTGTAGTGGACAGAATAAAGTGGAGACTATAGTGGAAAGACTAAAGTGGAAAGACTAAAGTGGACAGACTATAGTGGAAAGACTATAGTGGAAAGACTGTAGTGGACAGTATAAAGTGGAGACTAGAGTGGAAAGACTAAAGTGGACAGACTATAGTGGAAAGACTATAGTGGAAAGACTGTAGTGGACAGAATAAAGTGGAGACTATAGTGGAAAGACTAAAGTGGAAAAACTAAAGTGGACAGAGTTCAGTACCTTCAGACTTCAGTACCTTCCAGAACAACACAAACTGATCTGAACTGTTACTATCAACAAGTAGTATGGTGTATGCGTCGAGCGGAGGATTTATCCGTCCCGCTTGAGAAAATCCGTCGAGGTACACGGAAACCATTTTGGAAAATCAACCCTGAGATAAAAAAGCTAAAAAATTCAGCAAAACTTTGGTTGAGAATATGGATCGCCTGCGGCCGGCCTACATCCGGCGCAGTTTCCAAGCTAAAAGTAAAGACAAAAAGGGAATACAAATCCTGTCTAAGGAAGACTCGCCTGAACGCAGCCGATGCCCCACAGAATAAGGAGGCCTGGGAGAACGTCATTCGCTCGGACAAATGTAATCCGGAGGTACCTTCCATCCTCTCTTGTTTGGACTGGTTGTCTCACTATACAAGATTGTTTTCTGTCTGCAATGAAAAGGTATCTTCCGTCTTTTCAGTCTACACTGACCGTTACTTGTCACCCAAATTAAAACAGCATGAAGTTTTCTCCATTACAATATCTGCCATCCAGAATGCATTGAAAACCATGAAGAAAAAGAAGAACCCGGATAGAGATGGCATTTCCCATGAGCATTTAAAGTACGATTTACCAGCTATTAATAACCACCTCCAGCTATTATTCCAGATGATCCTGTCAACATCCACCTTACCGGAGAGTTTTCTTCTCGGTACGATTACCCCCGTCTTAAAAAGAGGCAAAGATGCAAATCACTGCAGCTCTTACAGACCAATTACCGTTTCATGCATCCTCAGCAAAATTTTCGAATACACTTTGGCACCAGAAATTATTTCCAAATGTGACTTTGGAAGCCTACAGTATGGTTTCAGAAAACGAATTGGATGCTCCCATGCCCATAAGTCTCTGATCCAAATTCTAAAGCAAGCAACAGCAAAGAGAGAGACAGTTCATCTTTGTGCAATTGACATCGCTGGAGCTTTTGACAACGTTAACCACGTCCAGGCTCTAGTGTCTTTGATGGAAAACGGCGTAAATAAGTCGATTATATTAGCCTTAAGATCGTGGTACTCCAAATGCAAGCTGGTAGTCAAATGGCAAGACAGGCTGAGTGACCCTATTACAGTGAAAAAGGGAGTTCCACAGGGCAGGGTCCTATCGCCACAGGTTTTTAAATGTGCGATTGCTCAGTGCCTAAGAAAGCTTACGCCAACTTTTAACTTCCGTGGAATTGATGTTAGCTACCTGGCCTATGCTGACGACGTCCTCCTTATCAGCCGATCCAGGAAGGGCCTTGAAACAAACGTTGCTAGCCTGAACCATTCCCTTGGCAAGATTGGCCTATCAGTCAACGCTAGTAAATGTCAGTACGTTTGTTTCAATGCTCCTGCTACTCCTCGGAAACCCTCTCTGAATGTTGGAGGCAATGTTCTCATAACTGAGGAAAAAATTCGATGGCTAGGGATTACAATTGGGCAAACTATGCGAAAGGTTTGCGAGGAAGCAGTCAAATCAGCCGCTAAAGGAATCAGATTTGGTTACTGCAAAATTGTGCCGAACCGTTCCAGGTATAGCAGACCTGGGCTTGGGAAATTATATACTGCCTTTTGCGCACAGTATGTTAACTTCCTTGCTGGATTGCATTTTATACTTAGAAGAAAGGACCTTCAACGCCTACGCTCGACATACTTCAGATATCTGAGATTTCTTCTCTACCTACCACGGCGCACGCGGAACCGCTACCTGATCCGCCGTTTGTTGCTTTCCGACCCATTGTTGACCCTCGAAGCCCTCTCCTCTAATTTGTGTTCTCCGATTGGAAACTTACCTGTCCACGACCCCATCAATGTGATTCTAAATTAGTGAAAATATTTTTGAATGTTTTGTGATTATTTTATTTTATATTTCTTTGTCCTTTTTACTGCACTTACGCCCTTGGGCAGTGCGTCATAAATCCTTCATTCATTCATTCATTCAGAGATCATTGGAAAGACTAAAGTGGAAGACTGTAGTGGACAGAATAAAGTGGAGACTATAGTGGAAAAACTGAAGTGGACAGACTATGGTGGAAAGACTGAAGTGGAAAGACTCAGTGGACAGACTAAAGTGTACACACTGAAGTGGACAGAATAAAGTGGAAAGACTAAAGTGGAAAGACTAAAGTGGACAGACTATAGTGGAAAGACTAAAGTGGACGGACTAAAGTGTACACACTGAAGTGGACAGAATAAAGTGGAAAGACTAAAGTGGAAAGACTAAAGTGGATAGACTATAGTGGGAAGACTAAAGTGGACAGACTAAAGTGGATAGACTATAGTGGAAAGACTATAGTGGAAAGACTGTAGTGGACAGAATAAAGTGGAGACTATAGTGGAAAGACTAAAGTGGACAGAGAATAGTGGAAAGACTAAAGTGAACGGACTATAGTGGAAAGACTAAAGAGGAAAAACTAAAGTGGAAAGACTAAAGTGGACAGACTATAGTGGAAAGACTATAGTGGAAATACTGTAGTGGACAGAATAAAGTGGAGACTATAGTGGAAAGACTAAAGTGGACAGAGAATATTGGAAAGACTAAAGTGGATAGACTTTAGTGGAAAGACTATAGTGGAAAGACTGTAGTGGACAGAATAAAGTGGAGACTATAGTGGAAAGACTAAAGTGGAAAGACTAAAGTGGAAAGACTAAAGTGGACAGACTATAGTGGAAAGACAATAGTGGGAAGACTGTAGTGGACAGAATAAAGTGGAGACTATAGTGGAAAGACTAAAGTTGACAGAGAATAGTGGAAAGACTAAAGTGGACAGACTATAGTGAAAAGACTATAGTGGAAAGACTGTAGTGGACAGAATAAAGTGGAGACTATAGTGGAAAGACTAAAGTGGAAAGAGAATAGTGGAAAGACTAAATTGGAAAGACTGTGGTGGACAGAATAAAGTGGAGACTATAGTGGAAAGACTAAAGTGGAAAGACTAAAGTGGACAGACTATATTGGAAAGACTGAAGTGGAAAGACTGAGTGAACAGACGAAAGTGTACACACTGAAGTGGACAGAATAAAGTGGAAAGACTAAAGTAGAAAGACTAAAGTGGATAGACTATAGTGGAAAGACTAAAGTGGACAGACTAAAGTGGAAAAACTAAAGTGGAAAGACTAGATAAGTGGACAGACTATAGTGGAAAGACTATAGTGGAAAGACTGTAGTGGACAGAATAAAGTGGAGACTATAGTGGAAAGACTAAAGGGGAAAGACTAAAGTGGACAGACTATAGTGGAAAGACAATAGTGGAAAGACTGTAGTGGACAGAATAAAGTGGAGACTATAGTGGAAAGACTAAAGTTGACAGAGAATAATGGAAAGACTAAAGTGGACAGACTATAGTCGAAAGACTATAGTGGAAAGACTGTAGTGGACAGAATAAAGTGGAGACTATAGTGGAAAGACTAAAGTTGACAGAGAATAGTGGAAAGACTAAAGTGGACAGACTATAGTCGAAAGACTATAGTGGAAAGACTGTAGTGGACAGAATAAAGTGGAGACTATAGTGGAAAGACTAAAGTGGACAGACTATAGTGGAAAGACAATAGTGGAAAGACTGTAGTGGACAGAATAAAGTGGAGACTATAGTGGAAAGACTAAAGTTGACAGAGAATAGTGGAAAGACTAAGCTGGACAGACTATAGTGGAAAGACTATAGTGGAAAGACTGTAGTGGACAGAATAAAGTGGAGACTATAGTGGAAAGACTAAAGTGGACAGAGAATAGTGGAAAGACTAAATTGGAAAGACTGTGGTGGACAGAATAAAGTGGAGACTATAGTGGAAAGACTAAAGTGGAAAGACTAAAGTTGACAGACTATATTGGAAAGACTGAAGTGGAAAGACTGAGTGGACAGACTAAAGTGTACACACTGAAGTGGACAGAATAAAGTGGAAAGACTAAAGTGGAAAGACTAAAGTGGATAGACTATGGTGGAAAGACTAAAGTGGACAGACTAAAGTGGAAAAACTAAAGTGGAAAGACTAAATAAGTGGACAGACTATAGTGGAAAGACTGTGGTGGACAGAATAAAGTGGAGACTATAGTGGAAAGACTAAAGTGGACAGACTAAAGTGGAAAAACTAAAGTGGAAAGACTAGATAAGTGGACAGACTATAGTGGAAAGACTATAGTGGAAAGACTGTAGTGGACAGAATAAAGTGGAGACTATAGTGGAAAGACTAAAGTGGAAAGACTAAAGTGGACAGACTATAGTGGAAAGACTGAAGTGGACAGACTATAGTGGAAAGACTATAGTGGAAAGACTGTAGTGGACAGAATAAAGTGGAGACTATAGTGGAAAGACTAAAGTGGTAAAACTAAAGTGGACAGAGATTATTGGAAAGACTAAAGTGGAAGACTGTAGTGGACAGAATAAAGTGGAGACTATAGTGGAAAAACTGAAGTAGACAGACTATGGTGGAAATACTGAAGTGGAAAGACTGAGTGGACAGACTAAAGTGTACACACTGAAGTGGACAGAATAAAATTGAAAGATTAAAGTGGAAAGACTAAAGTGGATAGACTATAGTGGAAAGACTAAAGTGGACAGACTAAAGTGGAAAAACTAAAGTGGAAAGACTAGATAAGTGGACAGACTATAGTGGAAAGACTATAGTGGAAAGACTGTAGTGGACAGAATAAAGTGGAGACTATAGTGGAAAGACTAAAGTGGAAAGACTAAAGTGGACAGACTATAGTGGAAAGACTGAAGTGGACAGACTATAGTGGAAAGACTATAGTGGAAAGACTGTAGTGGACAGAATAAAGTGGAGACTATAGTGGAAAGACTAATGTGGACAGACTAAAGTGGACAGACTCTAGCGGAAAGACTAAGTGGACAGACTAAAGCGGAAAGACTAAAGTGGAAAGACTAAAGTGGACAGACTATAGTGGAAAGACTAAAGTGGACAGACTAAAGTGGAAAGACTAAAGTGGAAAGACTAAAATGGACAGACTATAGTGGAAAGACTATAGTGGAAAGACTAACTGGACAGACTAAAGCGGAAAGACTAAAGTGGAAAGACTAAACTGGACAGACTATAGTGGAAAGACTAAAGTGGACAGAATAAAGTGGAGACTATAGTGGAAAGACTAAAGTGGTAAAACTAAAGTGGACAGAGATTATTGGAAAGACTAAAGTGGAAGACTGTAGTGGACAGAATAAAGTGGAGACTATAGTGGAAAAACTGAAGTAGACAGACTATGGTGGAAATACTGAAGTGGAAAGACTCAGTGGACAGACTAAAGTGTACACACTGAAGTGGACAGAATAAAGTGGAAAGACTAAAGTGGAAAGACTAAAGTGGACAGACTATAGTGGAAAGACTAAAGTGGACAGATTAAAGTGTACACACTGAAGTGGACAGAATAAAGTGGAAAGACTAAAGTGGATAGACTATAGTGGAAAGACTAAAGTGGACAGACTAAAGTGGACAGACTATAGTGGAAAGACTTTAGTGGAAAGACTGTAGTGGACAGAATAAAGTGGAGACTATAGTGGAAAGACTAAAGTGGAAAGACTAAACTTGACACACTATAGTGGAAAGACTGAAGTGGACAGACTAAAGTGGAAAAACTAAAGTTGAAAGACTAAAGTGGACAGACTATAGTGGAAAGACTATAGTGGAAAGACTGTAGTGGACAGAATAAAGTGGAGACTATAGTGGTAAGACTAAAGTTGACAGAGAATAGTGGAAAGACTAAAGTGGACAGACTATAGTGGAAAGACTATAGTGGAAAGACTGTAGTGGACAGAATAAAGTGGAGACTATAGTGGAAAGACTAAAGTGGAAAGACTAAAGTTGACAGAGAATAGTGGAAAGACTAAAGTGGAAAGACTGTAGTGGACAGAATAAAGTGGATACTATAGTGGAAAGACTAAAGTGGAAAGACTAAAGTGGACAGACTATAGTGGAAAGACTATAGTGGAAAGACTGTAGTGGGCAGAATAAAGTGGAGACTATAGTGGAAAGACTAAAGTGGACAGACTGAAGTGGACAGACTATAGTGGAAAGACTGAAGTGGACAGACTAAAGTGGAAAGACTAAAGTGGACAGACTATAGTGGAAAGACTATAGTGGAAAGACTATAGTGGAAAGACTATAGTGGACAGAATAAAGTGGAGACTATAGTGGAAAGACTAAAGTGGAAAGACTAAAGTGGACAGACTATATTGTAAAGACTATAGTGGAAAGACTGTAGTGGACAGAATAAAGTGGATACTATAGTGGAAAGACTAAAGTGGACAGAGAATAGTGGAAAGACTAAAGTGGATAGACTTTAGTGGAAAGACTATAGTTGAAAGACTGTAGTGGACAGAATAAAGTGAAGACTATAGTGGAAAGACTGAAGTGGACAGACTAAAGTGGAAAAACTAAGGTGGAAAGACTAAAGTGGAAAGACAATAGTGGAAAGACTGTAGTGGAAAGAATAAAGTGGAGACTATAGTGGAAAGACTAAAGTGGACAGAGAATAGTGGAAAGACTAAAGTGGAAAGACTATAGTGGAAAGACTATAGTGGAAAGACTGTAGTGGACAGAATAAAGTGGAGACTATAGTGGAAAGACTAAAGTGGAAAGACTAAAGTGGACAGACTATAGTGGAAAGACTATAGTGGAAAGACTGTAGTGGACAGTATAAAGTGGAGACTAGAGTGGAAAGACTAAAGTGGACAGACTATAGTGGAAAGACTATAGTGGAAAGACTGTAGTGGACAGAATAAAGTGGAGACTATAGTGGAAAGACTAAAGTGGAAAAACTAAAGTGGACAGAGTTCAGTACCTTCAGACTTCAGTACCTTCCAGAACAACACAAACTGATCTGAACTGTTACTATCAACAAGTAGTATGGTGTATGCGTCGAGCGGAGGATTTATCCGTCCCGCTTGAGAAAATCCGTCGAGGTACACGGAAACCATTTTGGAAAATCAACCCTGAGATAAAAAAGCTAAAAAATTCAGCAAAACTTTGGTTGAGAATATGGATCGCCTGCGGCCGGCCTACATCCGGCGCAGTTTCCAAGCTAAAAGTAAAGACAAAAAGGGAATACAAATCCTGTCTAAGGAAGACTCGCCTGAACGCAGCCGATGCCCCACAGAATAAGGAGGCCTGGGAGAACGTCATTCGCTCGGACAAATGTAATCCGGAGGTACCTTCCATCCTCTCTTGTTTGGACTGGTTGTCTCACTATACAAGATTGTTTTCTGTCTGCAATGAAAAGGTATCTTCCGTCTTTTCAGTCTACACTGACCGTTACTTGTCACCCAAATTAAAACAGCATGAAGTTTTCCCCATTACAATATCTGCCATCCAGAATGCATTGAAAACCATGAAGAAAAAGAAGAACCCGGATAGAGATGGCATTTCCCATGAGCATTTAAAGTACGATTTACCAGCTATTAATAACCACCTCCAGCTATTATTCCAGATGATCCTGTCAACATCCACCTTACCGGAGAGTTTTCTTCTCGGTACGATTACCCCCGTCTTAAAAAGAGGCAAAGATGCAAATCACTGCAGCTCTTACAGACCAATTACCGTTTCATGCATCCTCAGCAAAATTTTCGAATACACTTTGGCACCAGAAATTATTTCCAAATGTGACTTTGGAAGCCTACAGTATGGTTTCAGAAAACGAATTGGATGCTCCCATGCCCATAAGTCTCTGATCCAAATTCTAAAGCAAGCAACAGCAAAGAGAGAGACAGTTCATCTTTGTGCAATTGACATCGCTGGAGCTTTTGACAACGTTAACCACGTCCAGGCTCTAGTGTCTTTGATGGAAAACGGCGTAAATAAGTCGATTATATTAGCCTTAAGATCGTGGTACTCCAAATGCAAGCTGGTAGTCAAATGGCAAGACAGGCTGAGTGACCCTATTACAGTGAAAAAGGGAGTTCCACAGGGCAGGGTCCTATCGCCACAGGTTTTTAAATGTGCGATTGCTCAGTGCCTAAGAAAGCTTACGCCAACTTTTAACTTCCGTGGAATTGATGTTAGCTACCTGGCCTATGCTGACGACGTCCTCCTTATCAGCCGATCCAGGAAGGGCCTTGAAACAAACGTTGCTAGCCTGAACCATTCCCTTGGCAAGATTGGCCTATCAGTCAACGCTAGTAAATGTCAGTACGTTTGTTTCAATGCTCCTGCTACTCCTCGGAAACCCTCTCTGAATGTTGGAGGCAATGTTCTCATAACTGAGGAAAAAATTCGATGGCTAGGGATTACAATTGGGCAAACTATGCGAAAGGTTTGCGAGGAAGCAGTCAAATCAGCCGCTAAAGGAATCAGATTTGGTTACTGCAAAATTGTGCCGAACCGTTCCAGGTATAGCAGACCTGGGCTTGGGAAATTATATACTGCCTTTTGCGCACCGTATGTTAACTTCCTTGCTGGATTGCATTTTATACTTAGAAGAAAGGACCTTCAACGCCTACGCTCGACATACTTCAGATATCTGAGATTTCTTCTCTACCTACCACGGCGCACGCGGAACCGCTACCTGATCCGCCGTTTGTTGCTTTCCGACCCATTGTTGACCCTCGAAGCCCTCTCCTCTAATTTGTGTTCTCCGATTGGAAACTTACCTGTCCACGACCCCATCAATGTGATTCTAAATTAGTGAAAATATTTTTGAATGTTTTGTGATTATTTTATTTTATATTTCTTTGTCCTTTTTACTGCACTTACGCCCTTGGGCAGTGCGTCATAAATCCTTCATTCATTCATTCATTCAGAGATCATTGGAAAGACTAAAGTGGAAGACTGTAGTGGACAGAATAAAGTGGAGACTATAGTGGAAAATCTGAAGTGGACAGACTATGGTGGAAAGACTGAAGTGGAAAGACTCAGTGGACAGACTAAAGTGTACACACTGAAGTGGACAGAATAAAGTGGAAAGACTAAAGTGGAAAGACTAAAGTGGACAGACTATAGTGGAAAGACTAAAGTGGACGGACTAAAGTGTACACACTGAAGTGGACAGAATAAAGTGGAAAGACTAAAGTGGAAAGACTAAAGTGGATAGACCATAGTGGGAAGACTAAAGTGGACAGACTAAAGTGGATAGACTATAGTGGAAAGACTATAGTGGAAAGACTGTAGTGGACAGAATAAAGTGGAGACTATAGTGGAAAGACTAAAGTGGACAGAGAATAGTGGAAAGACTAAAGTGAACGGACTATAGTGGAAAGACTAAAGAGGAAAAACTAAAGTGGAAAGACTAAAGTGGACAGACTATAGTGGAAAGACTATAGTGGAAATACTGTAGTGGACAGAATAAAGTGGAGACTATAGTGGAAAGACTAAAGTGGACAGAGAATATTGGAAAGACTAAAGTGGATAGACTTTAGTGGAAAGACTATAGTGGAAAGACTGTAGTGGACAGAATAAAGTGGAGACTATAGTGGAAAGACTAAAGTGGAAAGACTAAAGTGGAAAGACTAAAGTGGACAGACTATAGTGGAAAGACAATAGTGGGAAGACTGTAGTGGACAGAATAAAGTGGAGACTATAGTGGAAAGACTAAAGTTGACAGAGAATAGTGGAAAGACTAAAGTGGACAGACTATAGTGGAAAGACTATAGTGGAAAGACTGTAGTGGACAGAATAAAGTGGAGACTATAGTGGAAAGACTAAAGTGGAAAGAGAATAGTGGAAAGACTAAATTGGAAAGACTGTGGTGGACAGAATAAAGTGGAGACTATAGTGGAAAGACTAAAGTGGAAAGACTAAAGTGGACAGACTATATTGGAAAGACTGAAGTGGAAAGACTGAGTGAACAGACGAAAGTGTACACACTGAAGTGGACAGAATAAAGTGGAAAGACTAAAGTGGAAAGACTAAAGTGGATAGACTATAGTGGAAAGACTAAAGTGGACAGACTAAAGTGGAAAAACTAAAGTGGAAAGACTAGATAAGTGGACAGACTATAGTGGAAAGACTATAGTGGAAAGACTGTAGCGGACAGAATAAAGTGGAGACTATAGTGGAAAGACTAAAGTGGAAAGACTAAAGTGGACAGACTATAGTGGAAAGACAATAGTGGAAAGACTGTAGTGGACAGAATAAAGTGGAGACTATAGTGGAAAGACTAAAGTTGACAGAGAATAGTGGAAAGACTAAAGTGGACAGACTATAGTCGAAAGACTATAGTGGAAAGACTGTAGTGGACAGAATAAAGTGGAGACTATAGTGGAAAGACTAAAGTGGACAGAGAATAGTGGAAAGACTAAATTGGAAAGACTGTGGTGGACAGAATAAAGTGGAGACTATAGTGGAAAGACTAAAGTGGAAAGACTAAAGTGGACAGACTATATTGGAAAGACTGAAGTGGAAAGACTGAGTGGACAGACTAAAGTGTACACACTGAAGTGGACAGAATAAAGTGGAAAGACTAAAGTGGAAAGACTAAAGTGGATAGACTATAGTGGAAAGACTAAAGTGGACAGACTAAAGTGGAAAAACTAAAGTGGAAGGACTAGATAAGTGGACAGACTATAGTGGAAAGACTATAGTGGAAAGACTGTAGTGGACAGAATAAAGTGGAGACTATAGTTGAAAGACTAAAGTGGAAAGACTAAAGTGGACAGACTATAGTGGAAAGACTAAAGTGGACAGACTATAGTGGAAAGACTATAGTGGAAAGACTGTAGTGGACAGAATAAAGTGGAGACTATAGTGGAAAGACTAATGTGGACAGACTAAAGTGGACAGACTCTAGTGGAAAGACTAAGTGGACAGACTAAATCGGAAAGACTAAAGTGGAAAGACTAAAGTGGACAGACTATAGTGGAAAGACTAAAGTGGACAGACTAAAGTGGAAAGACTAAAGTGGAAAGACTAAAGTGGACAGACTATAGTGGAAAGACTATAGTGGAAAGACTAACTGGACAGACTAAAGCGGAAAGACTAAAGTGGAAAGACTAAACTGGACAGACTATAGTGGAAAGACTAAAGTGGACAGAATAAAGTGGAGACTATAGTGGAAAGACTAAAGTGGAAAAACTAAAGTGGACAGAGATTATTGGAAAGACTAAAGTGGAAGACTGTAGTGGACAGAATAAAGTGGAGACTATAGTGGAAAAACTGAAGTGGACAGACTATGGTGGAAAGACTGAAGTGGAAAGACTCAGTGGACAGACTAAAGTGTACACACTGAAGTGGACAGAATAAAGTGGAAAGACTAAAGTGGAAAGACTAAAGTGGACAGACTATAGTGGAAAGACTAAAGTGGACAGACTAAAGTGTACACACTGAAGTGGACAGAATAAAGTGGAAAGACTAAAGTGGAAAGACTAAAGTGGATAGACTATAGTGGAAAGACTAAAGTGGACAGACTAAAGTGGACAGACTATAGTGGAAAGACTAAAGTGGACAGACTATAGTCGAAAGACTATAGTGGAAAGACTGTAGTGGACAGAATAAAGTGGAGACTATAGTGGAAAACTAAAGTTGACAGAGAATAGTGGAAAGACTAAAGTGGACAGACTATAATCGAAAGACTATAGTGGAAAGACTGTAGTGGACAGAATAAAGTGGAGACTATAGTGGAAAGACTAAAGTGGACAGAGAATAGTGGAAAGACTAAATTGGAAAGACTGTGGTGGACAGAATAAAGAGGAGACTATAGTGGAAAGACTAAAGTGGAAAGACTAAAGTGGACAGACTATATTGGAAAGACTGAAGTGGAAAGACTGAGTGGACAGACTAAAGTGTACACACTGAAGTGGACAGAATAAAGTGGAAAGACTAAAGTGGAAAGACTAAAGTGGATAGACTATAGTGGAAAGACTAAAGTGGACAGACTAAAGTGGAAAAACTAAAGTGGAAGGACTAGATAAGTGGACAGACTATAGTGGAAAGACTATAGTGGAAAGACTGTAGTGGACAGAATAAAGTGGAGACTATAGTTGAAAGACTAAAGTGGAAAGACTAAAGTGGACTGACTATAGTGGAAAGACTGAAGTGGACAGACTATAGTGGAAAGACTATAGTGGAAAGACTGTAGTGGACAGAATAAAGTGGAGACTATAGTGGAAAGACTAATGTGGACAGACTAAAGTGGACAGACTAAAGTGGAAAGACTAAAGTGGACAGACTATAGTGGAAAGACTAAAGTGGACAGACTAAAGTGGAAAGACTAAAGTGGAAAGACTAAAGTGGACAGACTATAGTGGAAAGACTATAGTGGAAAGACTAACTGGACAGACAAAAGCGGAAAGACTAAAGTGGAAAGACTAAACTGGACAGACTATAGTGGAAAGACTAAAGTGGACAGAATAAAGTGGAAAGACTCAGTGGACAGACTAAAGTGTACACACTGAAGTGGACAGAATAAAGTGGAAAGACTAAAGTGGAAAGACTAAAGTGGACAGACTATAGTGGAAAGACTAAAGTGGACAGACTAAAGTGTACACACTGAAGTGGACAGAATAAAGTGGAAAGACTAAAGTGGAAAGACTAAAGTGGATAGACTATAGTGGAAAGACTAAAGTGGACAGACTAAAGTGGACAGACTATAGTGGAAAGACTTTAGTGGAAAGACTGTAGTGGACAGAATAAAGTGGAGACTAAAGTGGAAAGACTAAAGTGGAAAGACTAAACTTGACACACTATAGTGGAAAGACTGAAGTGGACAGACTAAAGTGGAAAAACTAAAGTGGAAAGACTAAAGTGGACAGACTATAGTGGAAAGACTATAGTGGAAAGACTGTAGTGGACAGAATAAAGTGGAGACTATAGTGGTAAGACTAAAGTTGACAGAGAATGGTGGAAAGACTAAAGTGGACAGACTATAGTGGAAAGACTATAGTGGAAAGACTGTACTGGACAGAATAAAGTGGAGACTATAGTGGAAAGACTAAAGTGGAAAGACTAAAGTTGACAGAGAATAGTGGAAAGACTAAAGTGGAAAGACTGTAGTGGACAGAATAAAGTGGAGACTATAGTGGAAAGACTAAAGTGGAAAGACTAAAGTGGACAGACTATAGTGGAAAGACTATAGTGGAAAGACTGTAGTGGACAGAATAAAGTGGAGACTATAGTGGAAAGACTAAAGTGGAAAGACTAAAGTGGACAGACTATAGTGGAAAGACTGAAGTGGACAGACTGAAGTGGAAAGACTAAAGTGGACAGACTATAGTGGAAAGACTATATTGGAAAGACTATAGTGGAAAGACTATAGTGGACAGAATAAAGTGGAGACTATAGTGGAAAGAATAAAGTGGAAAGACTAAAGTGGACAGACTATATTGTAAAGACTATAGTGGAAAGACTGTAGTGGACAGAATAAAGTGGATACTATAGTGGAAAGACTAAAGTGGACAGAGAATAGTGGAAAGACTAAAGTTGAAAGACTAAAGTGGACAGACTATAGTGGAAAGACTGTAGTGGACAGAATAAAGTGGATACTATAGTGGAAAGACTAAAGTGGACAGAGAATAGTGGAAAGACTAAAGTGGATAGACTTTAGTGGAAAGACTATAGTGGAAAGACTGTAGTGGACAGAATAAAGTGGAGACTATAGTGGAAAGACTAAAGTGGAAAGACTAAACTGGACAGACTATAGTGGAAAGACTGAAGTGGACAGACTAAAGTGGAAAAACTAAGGTGGAAAGACTAAAGTGGAAAGACAATAGTGGAAAGACTGTAGTGGACAGAATAAAGTGGAGACTATAGTGGAAAGACTAAAGTGGACAGAGAATAGTGGAAAGACTAAAGTGGAAAGACTATAGTGGAAAGACTATAGTGGAAAGACTGTAGTGGACAGAATAAAGTGGAGACTATAGTGGAAAGACTAAAGTGGAAAGACTAAAGTGGACAGACTATAGTGGAAAGACTGTAGTGGACAGTATAAAGTGGAGACTAGAGTGGAAAGACTAAAGTGGACAGAGAATAGTGGAAAGACTAAAGTGGATAGACTATAGTGGAAAGACTATAGTGGAAAGACTGTAGTGGACAGAATAAAGTGGAGACTATAGTGGAAAGACTAAAGTGGACAGAGAATAGTGGAAAGACTAAAGTGGACGGACTATAGTGGAAAGACTAAAGTGGAAAAACTAAAGTGGAAAGACTAAAGTGCACAGACTATAGTGGAAAGACTATAGTGGAAAGACTGTAGTGGACAGAATAAAGTGGAGACTATAGTGGAAAGACTAAAGTGGACAGAGAATAGTGGAAAGACTAAAGTGGACAGACTATAGTGGAAAGACTATAGTGGAAAGACTGTAGTGGCCAGAATAAAGTGGAGACTATAGTGGAAAGACTAAAGTGGTAAAACTAAAGTGGACAGAGATTATTGGAAAGACTAAAGTGGAAGACTGTAGTGGACAGAATAAAGTGGAGACTATAGTGGAAAAACTGAAGTGGACAGACTATGGTGGAAAGGCTGAAGTGGAAAGACTCAGTGGACAGACTAAAGTGTACACACTGAAGTGGACCGAATAAAGTGGAAAGACTAAAGTGGAAAGACTAAAGTGGACAGACTATAGTGGAAAGACTAAAGTGGACAGACTAAAGTGTACACACTGAAGTGGACCGAATAAAGTGGAAAGACTAAAGTGGAAATACTAAAGTAGATAGACTATAGTGGAAAGACTAAAGTGGACAGACTAAAGTGGACAGACTATAGTGGAAAGACTAAAGTGGAAAGACTAAAGTGGACAGACTATAGTGGAAAGACTGTAGTGGACAGTATAAAGTGGAGACTAGAGTGGAAAGACTAAAGTGGACAGAGAATAGTGGAAAGACTAAAGTGGATAGACTATAGTGGAAAGACTATAGTGGAAAGACTGTAGTGGACAGAATAAAGTGGAGACTATAGTGGAAAGACTAAAGTGGACAGAGAATAGTGGAAAGACTAAAGTGGACAGACTATAGTGGAAAGACTATAGTGGAAAGACTGTAGTGGACAGAATAAAGTGGAGACTATAGTGGAAAGACTAAAGTGGACAGAGAATAGTGGAAAGACTAAAGTGGACAAACTATAGTGGAAAGACTAAAGTGGACAGACTAATGTGGAAAGACTAAAGTGGAAAGACTATATTGGAAAGACTATAGTGGAAAGACTAAAGTGGACAGAGAATAGTGGAAAGACTAAAGTGGACAGACTATAGTGGAAAGACTATAGTGGAAAGACTGTAGTGGACAGAATAAAGTGGAGACTATAGTGGAAAGACTAAAGTGGACAGAGAATAGTGGAAAGACTAAAGTGGACAGACTATAGTGGAAAGACTAAAGTGGACAGACTAAAGAGAAAAGATTAAAGTGGAAAGACTAAAGTGGACAGACTATAGTGGAAAGACTATAGTGGAAAGACTGTAGTGGACAGAATAAAGTGGAGACTATAGTGGAAAGACTAAAGTGGAAAGACTAAAGTGGACAGAGAATAGTGGAAAGACTATAGTGGAAAGACTGTAGTGGACAGTATAAAGTGGAGACTAGAGTGGAAAGACTAAAGTGGACAGAGAATAGTGGAAAGACTAAAGTGGATAGACTATAGTGGAAAGACTAAAGTGGACAGACTAAAGTGTACACACTGAAGTGGACAGAATAAAGTGGAGACTATAGTGGAAAAACTAAAGTGGACAGACTATGGTGGAAAGACTGAAGTGGAAAGACTCAGTGGACAGACTAAAGTGTACACACTGAAGTGGACTAAAGTGGACAGACTAATGTGGAAAGACTAAAGTGGAAAGACTATATTGGAAAGACTATAGTGGAAAGACTAAAGTGGACAGAGAATAGTGGAAAGACTAAAGTGGACAGACTATAGTGGACAGAATAAAGTGGAAAGACTGTAGTGGACAGAATAAAGTGGAGACTATAGTGGAAAGACTAAAGTGGACAGAGAATAGTGGAAAGACTAAAGTGGACAGACTATAGTGGAAAGACTATAGTGGAAAGACTGTAGTGGACAGAATAAAGTGGAGACTATAATGGAAAGACTAAAGTGGAAATACTAAAGTGGACAGAGAGTATTGGAAAGACTAAAGTGGAAAGACTGTAGTGGACAGAATAAAGTGGAGACTATAGTGGAAAGACTAAAGTGGAAAGACTAAAGTGGACAGACTATAGTGGAAAGACTGAAGTGGAAAGACTCAGTGGACAGACTAAAGTGTACACACTGAAGTGGACAAAATAAAGTGGAAAGACTAAAGTGGACAGACTATAATGTAAAGACTAAAGTGGACAGACTAAAGAGAAAAGATTAAAGTGGAAAGACTAAAGTGGACAGACTATAGTGGAAAGACTATAGTGGAAAGACTGTAGTGGAAAGACTAAAGTGGAGACTATAGTGGAAAGACTAAAGTGGAAAGACTAAAGTGGACAGAGAATAGTGGAAAGACTAAAGTGGACAGACTATAGTGGAAAGTCTATAGTGGAAAGACTGTAGTGGACAGAATAAAGTGGAGACTATAGTGTAGTGGAGACTGTAGTGGACAGAATAAAGTGGATACTATAGTGGAAAGACTAAAGTGGACAGAGAATAGTGGAAAGACTAAAGTGGATAGACTTTAGTGGAAAGACTATAGTGGAAAGACTGTAGTGGACAGAATAAAGTGGAGACTATAGTGGAAAGACTAAAGTGGAAAGACTAAACTGGACAGACTATAGTGGAAAGACTGAAGTGGACAGACTAAAGTGGAAAAACTAAGGTGGAAAGACTAAAGTGGAAAGACAACAGTGGAAAGACTGTAGTGGACAGAATAAAGTGGAGACTATAGTGGAAAGACTAAAGTGGACAGAGAATAGTGGAAAGACTAAAGTGGAAAGACTATAGTGGAAAGACTATAGTGGAAAGACTGTAGTGGAAGGATAAAGTGGAGACTATAGTGGAAAGACTAAAGTGGAAAGACGAAAGTGGACAGACTATAGTGGAAAGACAATAGTGGAAAGACTGTAGTGGACAGTATAAAGTGGAGACTAGAGTGGAAAGACTAAAGTGGACAGAGACTAGTGGAAAGACTAAAGTGGATAGACTATAGTGGAAAGACTATAGTGGAAAGACTGTAGTGGACAGAATAAAGTGTAGACTATAGTGGAAAGACTAAAGTGGACAGAGAATAGTGGAAAGACTAAAGTGGACGGACTATAGTGGAAAGACTAAAGTGGACAGACTAAAGTGTACACACTGAAGTGGACAGAATAAAGTGGAGACTATAGTGGAAAAACTAAAGTGGACAGACTATGGTGGAAAGACTGAAGTGGAAAGACTCAGTGGACAGACTAAAGTGTACACACTGAAGTGGACTAAAGTGGACAGACTAATGTGGAAAGACTAAAGTGGAAAGACTATATTGGAAAGACTATAGTGGAAAGACTAAAGTGGACAGAGAATAGTGGAAAGACTAAAGTGGACAGACTATAGTGGACAGAATAAAGTGGAAAGACTGTAGTGGACAGAATAAAGTGGAGACTATAGTGGAAAGACTAAAGTGGACAGAGAATAGTGGAAAGACTAAAGTGGACAGACTATAGTGGAAAGACTATAGTGGAAAGACTGTAGTGGACAGAATAAAGTGGAGACTATAATGGAAAGACTAAAGTGGAAATACTAAAGTGGACAGAGAGTATTGGAAAGACTAAAGTGGAAAGACTGTAGTGGACAGAATAAAGTGGAGACTATAGTGGAAAGACTAAAGTGGAAAGACTAAAGTGGACAGACTATAGTGGAAAGACTGAAGTGGAAAGACTCAGTGGACAGACTAATTTGTACACACTGAAGTGGACAAAATAAAGTGGAAAGACTAAAGTGGACAGACTATAATGTAAAGACTAAAGTGGACAGACTAAAGAGAAAAGATTAAAGTGGAAAGACTAAAGTGGACAGACTATAGTGGAAAGACTATAGTGGAAAGACTGTAGTGGAAAGACTAAAGTGGAGACTATAGTGGAAAGACTAAAGTGGAAAGACTAAAGTGGACAGAGAATAGTGGAAAGACTAAAGTGGACAGACTATAGTGGAAAGTCTATAGTGGAAAGACTGTAGTGGACAGAATAAAGTGGAGACTATAGTGTAGTGGAGACTGTAGTGGAGACTGTAGTGGACAGAATAAAGTGGATACTATAGTGGAAAGACTAAAGTGGACAGAGAATAGTGGAAAGACTAAAGTGGATAGACTTTAGTGGAAAGACTATAGTGGAAAGACTGTAGTGGACAGAATAAAGTGGAGACTATAGTGGAAAGACTAAAGTGGAAAGACTAAACTGGACAGACTATAGTGGAAAGACTGAAGTGGACAGACTAAAGTGGAAAAACTAAGGTGGAAAGACTAAAGTGGAAAGACAACAGTGGAAAGACTGTAGTGGACAGAATAAAGTGGAGACTATAGTGGAAAGACTAAAGTGGACAGAGAATAGTGGAAAGACTAAAGTGGAAAGACTATAGTGGAAAGACTATAGTGGAAAGACTGTAGTGGAAGGATAAAGTGGAGACTATAGTGGAAAGACTAAAGTGGAAAGACGAAAGTGGACAGACTATAGTGGAAAGACAATAGTGGAAAGACTGTAGTGGACAGTATAAAGTGGAGACTAGAGTGGAAAGACTAAAGTGGACAGAGACTAGTGGAAAGACTAAAGTGGATAGACTATAGTGGAAAGACTATAGTGGAAAGACTGTAGTGGACAGAATAAAGTGTAGACTATAGTGGAAAGACTAAAGTGGACAGAGAATAGTGGAAAGACTAAAGTGGACGGACTATAGTGGAAAGACTAAAGTGGAAAAACTAAAGTGGAAAGACGAAAGTGAACAGACTATAGTGGAAAGACTGTAGTGGACAGAATAAAGTGGAGACTATAGTGGAAAGACTAAAGTGGACAGAGAATAGTGGAAAAACTAAAGTGGACAGACTATAGTGGAAAGACTATAGTGGAAAGACTAAAGTGGACAGAGAGTACTGGAAAGACTAAAGTGGAAGACTGTAGTGGACAGAATAAAGTGGAGACTATAGTGGAAAAACTAAAGTGGACAGACTATGGTGTACAAACTGAAGTGGACAGAATAAAGTGGAAAGACTAAAGTGGACAGACTATAGTGTAAAGACTATAGTGGAAAGACTGTAGTGGACAGAATAAAGTGGAGACTATAGTGGAAAGACTAAAGTGGAAAGACTAAACTGGACAGACTATAGTGGAAAGACTGAAGTGGACAGACTAAAGTGGAAAAACTAAGATGGAAAGACTAAAGTGGAAAGACAATAGTGGAAAGACTGTAGTGGACAGAATAAAGTGGAGACTATAGTGGAAAGACTAAAGTGGACAGAGGATAGTGGAAAGACTAAAGTGGAAAGACTATAGTGGAAAGACTGTAGTGGACAGAATAAAGTGGAGACTATAGTGGAAAGACTAAAGTGGAAAGACTAAAGTGGACAGACTATAGTGAAAAGACTATAGTGGAAAGACTGTAGTGGACAGTATAAAGTGGAGACTAGAGTGGAAAGACTAAAGTGGACAGAGAATAGTGGAAAGACTAAAGTGGATAGACTATAGTGGAAAGACTAAAGTGGACAGACTAAAGTGTACACACTGAAGTGGACAGAATAAAGTGGAGACTATAGTGGAAAAACTAAAGTGGACAGACTATGGTGGAAAGACTGAAGTGGAAAGACTCAGTGGACAGACTAAAGTGTACACACTGAAGTGGATAGAATAAAGTGGAAAGACTAAAGTGGACAGACTATAGTGTAAAGACTATAGTGGAAAGACTGTAGTGGACAGAATAAAGTGGAGACTATAGTGGAAAGACTAAAGTAGAAAGACTAAACTGGACAGACTATAGTGGAAAGACTGAAGTGGACAGACTAAGTGGAAAGTAGTGGAAAGACTGTAGTGGAAGGATAAAGTGGAGACTATAGTGGAAAGACTAAAGTGGAAAGACTAAAGTGGACAGACTATAGTGGAAAGACTAAAGTGGACAGACTAAAGTGGAAAGACTAAAGTGGAAAGACTAAAGTGGACAGACTATAGTGGAAAGACTATAGTGGAAAGACTATAGTGGACAGAATAAAGTGGAGACTATAGTGGAAAGACTAAAGTGGAAAGACTAAAGTGGACAGACTATATTGTTAAGACTATAGTGGAAAGACTGTAGTGGACAGAATAAAGTGGATACTATAGTGGAAAGACTAAAGTGGACAGAGAATAGTGGAAAGACTAAAGTGGATAGACTTTAGTGGAAAGACTATAGTGGAAAGACTGTAGTGGACAGAATAAAGTGGATACTATAGTGGAAAGACTAAAGTGGACAGAGAATAGTGGAAAGACTAAAGTGGATAGACTTTAGTGGAAAGACTATAGTGGGAAGACTGTAGTGGGCAGAATAAAGTGGAGACTATAGTGGAAAGACTAAAGTGGAAAGACTAAACTGGACAGACTATAGTGGAAAGACTGAAGTGGACAGACTAAAGTGGAAAAACTAAGGTGGAAAGACTAAAGTGGACAGAATAAAGTCGAGACTATAGTGGAAAGACTAAAGTGGACAGAGAATAGTGGAAAGACTAAAGTGGAAAGACTATAGTGGAAAGACTATAGTGGAAAGACTGTAGTGGACAGAATAAAGTGGAGACTATAGTGGAAAGACTAAAGTGGAAAGACTAAAGTGGACAGACTATAGTGGAAAGACTATAGTGGAAAGACTGTAGTGGACAGTATAAAGTGGAGACTAGAGTGGAAAGACTAAAGTGGACAGAGAATAGTGGAAAGACTAAAGTGGATAGACTATAGTTGAAAGACTATAGTGGAAAGACTGTAGTGGACAGAATAAAGTGGAGACTATAGTGGAAAGACTAAAGTGGACAGAGAATAGTGGAAAGACTAAATTGGACGGACTATAGTGGAAAGACTAAAGTGGAAAAACTAAAGTGGAAAGACTAAAGTGCACAGACTATAGTGGAAAGACTATAGTGGAAAGACTGTAGTGGACAGAATAAAGTGGAGACTATAGTGGAAAGACTAAAGTGGACAGAGAATAGTGGAAAGACTAAAGTGGATAGACTATAGTTGAAAGACTATAGTGGAAAGACTGTAGTGGACAGAATAAAGTGGAGACTATAGTGGAAAGACTAAAGTGGACAGAGAATAGTGGAAAGACTAAATTGGACGGACTATAGTGGAAAGACTAAAGTGGAAAAACTAAAGTGGAAAGACTAAAGTGCACAGACTATAGTGGAAAGACTATAGTGGAAAGACTGTAGTGGACAGAATAAAGTGGAGACTATAGTGGAAAGACTAAAGTGGACAGAGAATAGTGGAAAGACTTAAGTGGACAGACTATAGTGGAAAGACTACAGTGGAAAGACTGTAGTGGACAGAATAAAGTGGAGACTATAGTGGAAAGACTAAAGTGGTAAAACTAAAGTGGACAGAGATTATTGGAAAGACTAAAGTGGAAGACTGTAGTGGACAGAATAAAGTGGAGACTATAGTGGAAAAACTGAAGTGGACAGACTATGGTGGAAAGACTGAAGTGGAAAGACTCAGTGGACAGACTAAAGTGTACACACTGAAGTGGACAGAATAAAGTGGAAAGACTAAAGTGGAAAGACTAAAGTGGACAGACTATAGTGGAAAGACTAAAGTGGACAGACTAAAGTGTACACACTGAAGTGGACAGAATAAAGTGGAAAGACTAAAGTGGAAAGACTAAAGTGGATAGACTATAGTGGAAAGACTAAAGTAGACAGACTAAAGTGGACAGACTATAGTGGAAAGACTATAGTGGAAAGACTGTAGTGGACAGAATAAAGTGGAGACTATAGTGGAAAGACTAAAGTCGACAGAGAATAGTGGAAAGACTAAAGTGGACGGACTATAGTGGAAAGACTAAAGTGGAAAAACTAAAGTGGAAAGACTAAAGTGGACAGACGATAGTGGAAAGACTATAGTGGAAATACTGTAGTGGACAGAATAAAGTGCAGACTATAGTGGAAAGACTAAAGTGGACAGAGAATAGTGGAAAGACTAAAGTGGACAGACTATAGTGGAAAGACTATAGTGGAAAGACTGTAGTGGACAGAATAAAGTGGAGACTATAATGGAAAGACTAAAGTGGAAAGACTAAAGTGGACAGAGAGTATTGGAAAGACTAAAGTGGAAAACTCTAGTGGACAGAATCAAGTGGAGACTATAGTGGAAAGACAAAAGTGGAAAGACTAAAGTGGACTAAAGTGGACAGACTAATGTGGAAAGACTAAAGTGGAAAGACTAAAGTGGACAGACTATATTGGAAAGACTATAGTGGAAAGACTAAAGTGGAAAGAGAATAGTGGAAAGACTAAAGTGGACAGACTATAGTGGAAAGACTATTGTGGAAAGACTGTAGTGGACAGAATAAAGTGGAGACTATAGTGGAAAGACTCAGTGGACAGACTAAAGAGTACACACTGAAGTGGACAGAATAAAGTGGAAAGAGTAAAGTGGACAGACTATAGTGTAAAGACTATAGTGGAAAGACTGTAGTGGACAGAATAAAGTGGAGACTATAGTGGAAAGACTAAAGTGGAAAGACTAAACTGGACAGACTATAGTGGAAAGACTGAAGTGGACAGACTAAAGTGGAAAAACTAAGATGGAAAGACTAAAGTGGAAAGACAATAGTGGAAAGACTGTAGTGGACAGAATAAAGTGGAGACTATAGTGGAAAGACTAAAGTGGACAGAGGATAGTGGAAAGACTAAAGTGGAAAGACTATAGTGGAAAGACTGTAGTGGACAGAATAAAGTGGAGACTATAGTGGAAAGACTAAAGTGGAAAGACTAAAGTGGACAGACTATAGTGGAAAGACTATAGTGGAAAGACTGTAGTGGACAGTATAAACTGGAGACTAGAGTGGAAAGACTAAAGTGGACAGAGAATAGTGGAAAGACTAAAGTGGATAGACTATAGTGGAAAGACTAAAGTGGACAGACTATAGTGGAAAGACTGAAGTGAAAAGACTTAGTGGACAGACTAAAGTGTACACACTGAAGTGGACAGAATAAAGTGGAAAGACTAAAGTGGAAAGACTAAAGTGGACAGACTATAGTGGAAAGACTAAAGTGGACAGACTAAAGAGAAAAGATTAAAGTGGAAAGGCTAAAGTGGACAGACTATAGTGGAAAGACTATAGTGGAAAGACTGTAGTGGACAGAATAAAGTGGAGACTATAGTGGAAAGACTAAAGTGGAAAGACTAAAGTGGACAGAGAATAGTGGAAAGACTAAAGTGGACAGACTATAGTGGAAAGACTAAAGTGGAAAGACTAATGTGGAAAGACTAAAGTGGAAAGACTAAAGTGGACAGACTATATTGGAAAGACTATAGTGGAAAGAGTAAAGTGGACAGAGAATAGTGGAAAGACTAAAGTGGACAGACTATAGTGGAAAGACTATAGTGGAAAGACTGTAGTGGACAGAATAAAGTGGAGACTATAGTGGAAAGACTAAAGTGGACAGAGAATAGTGGAAAGACTAAAGTGGACAGACTATAGTGGAAAGACTATAGTGAAAAGACTGTAGTGGACAGAATAAAGTGGAGACAATAATGGAAAGACTAAAGTGGAAAGACTAAAGTGGACAGAGAGTATTGGAAAGACTAAAGTGGAAAGACTGTAGTGGACAGAATAAAGTGGAGACTATAGTGGAAAGACTAAAGTGGAAAGACTAAAGTGGACAGACTATAGTGGAAAGACTGAAGTGGAAAGACTCAGTGGACAGACTAAAGTGTACACACTGAAGTGGACAGAATAAAGTGGAAAGACTAAAGAGGACAGACTATAATGGAAAGACTAAAGTGGACAGACTAAAGAGAAAAGATTAAAGTGGAAAGACTAAAGTGGACAGACTATAGTGGAAAGACTATAGTGGAAAGACTGTAGTGGACAGAATAAAGTGGAGACTATAGTGGAAAGACTAAAGTGGAAAGACTAAAGTGGACAGAGAATAGTGGAAAGACTAAAGTGGACAGACTATAGTGGAAAGCCTAAAGTGGACAGACTAAGGTGGAAAGACTAAAGTGGAAAGACTAAAGTGGACAGAATATATTGGAAAGACTATAGTGGAAAGACGAAAGTGGACATAGAATAGTGGGTAGACTAAAGTGGACAGACTATAGTGGAAAGTCTATAGTGGAAAGACTGTAGTGGACAGAATAAAGTGGAGACTATAGTGGAAAGACTAATGTGGAAAGACTAAAGTGGACAGACTATAGTGGAAAGACTATAGTGGAAAGACTGTAGTGGACAGAATAAAGTGGATACTATAGTGGAAAGACTAAAGTGGACAGAGAATAGTGGAAAGACTAAAGTGGATAGACTTTAGTGGAAAGACTATAGTGGAAAGACTATAGTGGAAAGACTGTAGTGGACAGAATAAAGTGGAGACTATAGTGGAAAGACTAAAGTGGAAAGACTAAACTGGACAGTCTATAGTGGAAAGAATGAAGTGGACAGACTAAAGTGGAAAAACTAAGGTGGAAAGACTAAAGTGGAAAGACAATAGTGGAAAGACTGTAGTGGACCGAATAAAGTGGAGACTATAGTGGAAAGACTAAAGGGGACAGAAAATAGTGGAAAGACTAAATTGGAAAGACTATAGTGGAAAGACTATAGTGGAAAGACTGTAGTGGACAGAATAAAGTGGAGACTATAGTGGAAAGACTAAAGTGGAAAGACTAAAGTGGACAGACTATAGTGGAAAGACTATAGTGGAAAGACTGTAGTGGACAGTATAAAGTGGAGACTAGAGTGGAAAGACTAAAGTGGACAGAGACTAGTGGAAAGACTAAAGTGATAGACTATAGTGGAAAGACTATAGTGGAAAGACTGTAGTGGACAGAATAAAGTGTAGACTATAGTGGAAACACTAAAGTGGACAGAGAATAGTGGAAAGACTAAAGTGGACGGACTATAGTGGAAAGACTAAAGTGGAAAAACTAAAGTGGAAAGACGAAAGTGAACAGACTATAGTGGAAAGACTATAATGGAAAGACTGTAGTGGACAGAATAAAGTGGAGACTATAGTGGAAAGACTAAAGTGGACAGAGAATAGTGGAAAGACTAAAGTGGACAGACTATAGTGGAAAGACTATAGTGGAAAGACTGTAGTGGACAGAATAAAGTGGAGACTATAGTGGAAAGACTAAAGTGGAAAGACTAAAGTGGACAGAGAGTACTGGAAAGACTAAAGTGGAAGACTGTAGTGGACAGAATAAAGTGGAGACTATAGTGGAAAAACTAAAGTGGAAAAACTAAAGTGGACAGACTATGGTGGAAAGACTGAAGTGGAAAGACTCAGTGGACAGACTAAAGTTTACACACTGAAGTGGACAGAATAAAGTGGAAAGACTAAAGTGGACAGACTGTAGTGTAAGGACTATAGTGGAAAGACTTTAGTGGACAGAATAAAGTGGAGACTATAGTGGAAAGACTAAAGTGGAAAGACTAAACTGGACAGACTATAGTGGAAAGACTAAAGTGGACAGAGGATAGTGGAAAGACTAAAGTGGAAAGACTATAGTGGAAAGACTGTAGTGGACAGAATAAAGTGGAGACTATAGTGGAAAGACTAAAGTGGAAAGACTAAAGTGGACAGACTATAGTGGAAAGACTATAGTGGAAAGACTAAAGTGTACACACTGAAATGGACAGAAGAAAGTGGAAAGACTAAATTGGAAAGACTAAAGTGGATAGACTGTAGTGGAAAGACTAAAGTGGACAGACTAAAGTGGACAGACTATAGTGGAAAGACTATAGTGGAAAGACTGTAGTGGACAGAATAAAGTGGAGACTATAGTGGAAAGACTAAAGTGGACAGAGAATAGTGGAAAGACTCAAGTGGACGGACTATAGTGGAAATACTAAAGTGGAAAAACTAAAGTGGAAAGACTAAAGTGGACAGACTATAGTGGAAAGACTATAGTGGAAATACTGTAGTGGACAGAATAAAGTGGAGACTATAGTGGAAAGACTAAAGTGGACAGAGAATAGTGGAAAGACTAAAGTGGACAGACTATAGTGGAAAGACTATAGTGGAAAGACTGTAGTGGACAGAATAAAGTGGAGACTATACTGGAATGACTGAAGTGGACAGACTAAAGTGGAAAAACTAAAGTGGAAAGACTAAAGTGGACAGACCATAGTGGAAAGACTATAGTGGAAAGACTGTAGTGGACAGAATAAAGTGGAGACTTTAGTGGAAAGACTAAAGTGGAAAGACTAAAGTGGACGGAGAGTATTGGAAAGACTAAAGTGGAAAGACTAAAGTGGACAGACTATAGTGGAAAGACTATAGTGGAAAGACTGTAGTGGACAGTATAAAGTGGAGACTAGAGTGGAAAGACTAAAGTGGACAGAGAATAGTGGAAAGACTAAAGTGGATAGACTATAGTGGAAAGACTGTAGTGGACAGAATAAAGTGGAGACTATAGTGGAAAGACTAAAGTGGACAGAGAATATTGGAAAGACTAAAGTGGACGGACTATAGTGGAAAGACTAAAGTGGAAAAACTAAAGTGGAAAGACTAAAGTGGACAGACTATAGTGGAAAGACTATAGTGGAAAGACTGTAGTGGACAGAATAAAGTGGGGACTATAGTGGAAAGACTAAAGTGGACAGACTATAGTGGAAAGACTATAGTGGAAAGACTGTAGTGGACAGAATAAAGTGGAGACTAGAGTGGAAAGACTAAAGTGGACAGAGAATAGTGGAAAGACTAAAGTGGATAGACTATAGTGGAAAGACTAAAGTGGACAGACTAAAGTGTACACACTGAAATGGACAGAAGAAAGTGGAAAGACTAAATTGGAAAGACTAAAGTGGATAGACTGTAGTGGAAAGACTAAAGTGGACAGACTAAAGTGGACAGACTATAGTGGAAAGACTATAGTGGAAAGACTGTAGTGGACAGAATAAAGTGGAGACTATAGTGGAAAGACTAAAGTGGACAGAGAATAGTGGAAAGACTCAAGTGGACGGACTATAGTGGAAATACTAAAGTGGAAAAACTAAAGTGGAAAGACTAAAGTGGACAGACTATAGTGGAAAGACTATAGTGGAAATACTGTAGTGGACAGAATAAAGTGGAGACTATAGTGGAAAGACTAAAGTGGACAGAGAATAGTGGAAAGACTAAAGTGGACAGACTATAGTGGAAAGACTATAGTGGAAAGACTGTAGTGGACAGAATAAAGTGGAGACTATACTGGAATGACTGAAGTGGACAGACTAAAGTGGAAAAACTAAAGTGGAAAGACTAAAGTGGACAGACCATAGTGGAAAGACTATAGTGGAAAGACTGTAGTGGACAGAATAAAGTGGAGACTTTAGTGGAAAGACTAAAGTGGAAAGACTAAAGTGGACGGAGAGTATTGGAAAGACTAAAGTGGAAAGACTAAAGTGGACAGACTATAGTGGAAAGACTATAGTGGAAAGACTGTAGTGGACAGTATAAAGTGGAGACTAGAGTGGAAAGACTAAAGTGGACAGAGAATAGTGGAAAGACTAAAGTGGATAGACTATAGTGGAAAGACTGTAGTGGACAGAATAAAGTGGAGACTATAGTGGAAAGACTAAAGTGGACAGAGAATATTGGAAAGACTAAAGTGGACGGACTATAGTGGAAAGACTAAAGTGGAAAAACTAAAGTGGAAAGACTAAAGTGGACAGACTATAGTGGAAAGACTATAGTGGAAAGACTGTAGTGGACAGAATAAAGTGGGGACTATAGTGGAAAGACTAAAGTGGACAGACTATAGTGGAAAGACTATAGTGGAAAGACTGTAGTGGACAGAATAAAGTGGAGACTATAGTGGAAAGACTAAAGTGGACAGAGAGTATTGGAAAGACTAAAGTGGAAGACTGTAGTGGACAGAATAAAGTGGAGACTATAGTGGAAAGACTAAAGTGGAAAGACTAAAGTGGACAGACTATAATGGAAAGACTGAAGTGGAAAGACTCAGTGGACAGACTAAAGTGTACACACTGAAGTGGACAGAATAAAGTGGAAAGACTAAAGTGGAAAGACTAAAGTGGACAGACTATAGTGGAAAGACGAAAGTGGACAGACTAAAGTGTACACACTGAAGTGGACAGAATAAAGTGGAAAGACTAAAGTGGAAAGATTAAAGTGGATAGACTATAGTGGAAAGACTAAAGTGGACAGACTAAAGTGGACAGACTATAGTGGAAAGACTATAGTGGAAAGACTGTAGTTTACAGAATAAAGTGGAGACTATAGTGGAAAGACTACAGTGGACAGAGAATAGTGGAAAGAATAAAGTGGACGGACTATAGTGGAAAGACTAAAGTGGAAAAACTAAAGTGGAAAGACTAAAGTGGACAGACTATAGTGGAAAGACTATAGTGGAAAGACTGTAGTGGACAGAATAAAGTGGAGACTATAGTCGAAAGACTAAAATGGACAGAGAATAGTGGAAAGACTAAAGTGGACAGACTATAGTGGAAAGACTATAGTGGAAAGACTGTAGTGGACAGAATAAAGTGGAGACTATAATGGAAAGATTAAAGTGGAAAGACTAAAGTGGACAGAGAGTATTGGAAAGACTAAAGTGGAAAGACTGTAGTGGACAGAATAAAGTGGAGACTATAGTGGAAAGACTAAAGTGGAAAGACTAAAGTGGACAGACTGTAGTGGAAAGACTGAAGTGGAAAGACTCAGTGGACAGACTAAAGTGTACACACTGAAGTGGACAGAATAAAGTGGAAAGACTAAAGTGGAAAGACTAAAGTGGATAGACTATAGTGGAAAGACTAAAGTGGACAGACTAAAGAGAAAAGATTAAAGTGGAAAGACTAAAGTGGACAGACTATAGTGGAAAGACTATAGTGGAAAGACTGTAGTGGACAGAATAAAGTGGAGACTATAGTGGGAAGACTAAAGTGGAAAGACTAAAGTGAACAGAGAATAGTGGAAAGACTAAAGTGGACAGACTATAGTGGAAAGACTAAAGTGGACAGACTAAGGTGGAAAGACTAAAGTGGAAAGACTAAAGTGGACAGACTATATTGGAAAGACTATAGTGGAAAGACGAAAGTGGACAGAGAATAGTAGGAAGACTAAAGTGGACAGACTATAGTGGAAAGACTTTAGTGGAAAGACTGTAGTGGACAGAATAAAGTGGAGACCATAGTGGAAAGACTAAAGTGGAAAGACTAAAGTGGACAGACTATAGTGGAAAGACTATAGTGGAAAGACTGTAGTGGACAGAATAAAGTGGATACCATAGTGGAAAGACTAAAGTGGACAGAGAATAGTGGAAAGACTAAAGTGGATAGACTTTAGTGGAAAGACTATAGTGGAAAGACTGTAGTGGACAAAATAAAGTGGAGACTATAGTGGAAAGACTAAAGTGGAAAGACTAAACTGGACAGACTATAGTGGAAAGACTGAAATGGACAGACTAAAGTGGAAAAACTAAGGTGGAAAGACTAAAGTGGAAAGACAATAGTGGAAAGACTGTAGTGGACAGAATAAAGTGGAGACTATAGTGGAAAGACTAAAGTGGACAGAGAATAGTGGAAAGACTAAAGTGGAAAGACTATAGTGGAAAGACTGTCGTGGACAGAATAAAGTGGAGACTATAGTGGAAAGACTAAAGTGGACAGAGAATAGTGGAAAGACGAAAGTGGACGGACTATAGTGGAAAGACTAAAGTGGAAAGACTAAACTGGACAGACTATAGTGGAAAGACTGAAATGGACAGACTAAAGTGGACAGAGAATAGTGGAAAGACTAAAGTGGACAGACTATAGTGGAAAGACTATAGTGGAAAGACTGTAGTGGACAGGATAAAGTGGAGACTAGAGTGGAAAGACTAAAGTGGACAGAGAATAGTGGAAAGACTAAAGTGGATAGACTATAGTGGAAAGACTATAGTGGTAAGACTGTAGTGGACAGAATAAAGTGGAGACTATAGTGGAAAGACTAAAGTGGACAGAGAATAGTGGAAAGACTAAAGTGGACGGTTTATAGTGGAAAGACTAAAGTGGAAAAACTAAAGTGGAAAGACTAAAGTGCACAGACTATAGTGGAAAGACTGTAGTGGACAGAATAAAGTGGAGACTATATTGGAAAGACTAAAGTGGACAGAGAATAGTGGAAAGACAAAAGTGGACAGACTATAGTGGAAAGACTATAGTGGAAAGACTGTAGTGGACAGAATAAAGTGGAGACTATAGTGGAAAGACTAAAGTGGAAAGACTAAAGTGGACAGAGAGTATTGGAAAGACTAAAGTGGAAGACTGTAGTAGACAGAATAAAGTGGAGACTATAGTGGAAAAACTACAGTGGACAGACTATGGTGGAAAGACTGAAGTGGAAAGACTCAGTGGACAGACTATAGTGTACACACTGAAGTGGACAGAATAAAGTGGAAAGACTAAAGTGGAAAGACTAAAGTGGACAGACTATAGTGGAAAGACTAAAGTGGACAGACTAAAGTGTACACACTGAAGTGGACAGAATAAAGTGGACAGACTAAAGTGGACAGACTATAGTGGAAAGACTATAGTGGAAAGACTGTAGTGGACAGAATAAAGTGAGACTATAGTGGAAAGACTAAAGTGGACAGAGAATAGTGGAAAGACTAAAGTGGACGGACTATAGTGGAAAGACTAAAGTGGAAAAACTAAAGTGGAAAGACTAAAGTGGACAGACTATAGTGGAAAGACTATAGTGGAAATACTGTAGTGGACAGAATAAAGTGGAGACTATAGTGGAAAGACTAAAGTGGACAGAGAATAGTGGAAAGACTAAAGTGGACAGACTATAGTGGAAAGACTATAGTGGAAAGACTGCAGTGGACAGAATAAAGTGGAGACTATAATGGAAAGACTAAAGTGGAAAGACTAAAGTGGACAGAGAGTATTGGAAAGTCTAAAGTGGAAGACTGTAGTGGACAGAATAAAGTGGAGACTATAGTGGAAAAACTAAAGTGGACAGACTTTGGTGGAAAGACTGAAGTGAAAAGACTCAGTGGAGAGACTAAAGTGTAAACACTTAAGTGGACAGAATAAAGTGGAAAGACTAAAGTGGACAGACTATAGTGTAAAGACTATAGTGGAAAGACTGTAGTGGACAGAATAAAGTGGATACTATAGTGGAAAGACTAAAGTGGACAGAGAATAGTGGAAAGACTAAAATGGATAGACTTTAGTGGAAAGACTATAGTGGAAAGACTAAAGTGGAAAGACTAAACTGGACAGACTATAGTGGAAAGACTGAAGTGGACAGACTAAAGTGGAAAAACTAAGGTGGAAAGACTAAAGTGGAAAGACTATAGTGGAAAGACTGTAGTGGACAGTATAAAGTGGAGACTAGAGTGGAAAGACTAAAGTGGACAGAGAATAGTTGAAAGACTAAAGTGGATAGACTATAGTGGAAAGACTATAGTGGAAAGACTGTAGTGGACAGAATAAAGTGGAGACTATAGTGGAAAGACTAAAGTGGACAGAGAATATTGGAAAGACTAAAGTGGACGGACTATAGTGGAAAGACTAAAGTGGAAAAACTAAAGTGGAAAGACTAAAGTGGACAGACTATAGTGGAAAGACTATAGTGGAAAGACTGTAGTGGACAGAATAAAGTGGGGACTATAGTGGAAAGACTAAAGTGGACAGACTATAGTGGAAAGACTATAGTGGAAAGACTGTAGTGGACAGAATAAAGTGGAGACTATAGTGGAAAGACTAAAGTGGACAGAGAGTATTGGAAAAACTAAAGTGGAAGACTGTAGTGGACAGAATAAAGTGGAGACTATAGTGGAAAGACTAAAGTGGAAAGACTAAAGTGGACAGACTATAGTGGAAAGACTGAAGTGGAAAGACTCAGTGGACAGTCTAAAGTGTACACACTGAAGTGGACAGAATAAAGTGGAAAGACTAAAGTGGAAAGACTAAAGTGGACAGACTATAGTGGAAAGACGAAAGTGGACAGACTAAAGTGTACACACTGAAGTGGACAGAATAAAGTGGAAAGACTAAAGTGGAAAGATTAAAGTGGATAGACTATAGTGGAAAGACTAAAGTGGACAGACTAAAGTGGACAGACTATAGTGGAAAGACTATAGTGTAAAGACTGTAGTTTACAGAATAAAGTGGAGACTATAGTGGAAAGACCAAAGTGGACAGAGAATAGTGGAAAGACTAAAGTGGACGGACTATAGTGGAAAGACTAAAGTGGAAAAACTAAAGTGGAAAGACTAAAGTGGACAGACTATAGTGGAAAGACTATAGTGGAAAGACTGTAGTGGACAGAATAAAGTGGAGACTATAGTGGAAAGACTAAAATGGACAGAGAATAGTGGAAAGACTAAAGTGGACAGACTATAGTGGAAAGACTATAGTGGAAAGACTGTAGTGGACAGAATAAAGTGGAGACTATAATGGAAAGATTAAAGTGGAAAGACTAAAGTGGACAGAGAGTATTGGAAAGACTAAAGTGGAAAGACTGTAGTGGACAGAATAAAGTGGAGACTATAGTGGAAAGACTAAAGTGGAAAGACTAAAGTGGACAGACTGTAGTGGAAAGACTGAAGTGGAAAGACTCAGTGGACAGACTAAAGTGTACACACTGAAGTGGACAGAATAAAGTGGAAAGACTAAAGTGGAAAGACTAAAGTGGATAGACTATAGTGGAAAGACTAAAGTGGACAGACTAAAGAGAAAAGATTAAAGTGGAAAGACTAAAGTGGACAGACTATAGTGGAAAGACTATAGTGGAAAGACTGTAGTGGACAGAATAAAGTGGAAACTATAGTGGAAAGACTAAAGTGGAAAGACTAAAGTGGACAGAGAATAGTGGAAAGACTAAAGTGGACAGACTATAGTGGAAAGACTAAAGTGGACAGACTAAGGTGGAAAGACTAAAGTGGAAAGACTAAAGTGGACAGACTATATTGGAAAGACTATAGTGGAAAGACGAAAGTGGACAGAGAATAGTAGGAAGACTAAAGTGGACAGACTATAGTGGAAAGACTTTAGTGGAAAGACTGTAGTGGACAGAATAAAGTGGAGACTATAGTGGAAAGACTAAAGTGGAAAGACTAAAGTGGACAGACTATAGTGGAAAGACTATAGTGGAAAGACTGTAGTGGACAGAATAAAGTGGATACTATAGTGGAAAGACTAAAGTGGACAGAGAATAGTGGAAAGACTAAAGTGGATAGACTTTAGTGGAAAGGCTATAGTGGAAAGACTGTAGTGGACAGAATAAAGTGGAGACTATAGTGGAAAGACTAAAGTGGAGAGACTAAACTGGACAGACTATAGTGGAAAGACTGAAATGGACAGACTAAAGTGGAAAAACTAAGGTGGAAAGACTAAAGTGGAAAGACAATAGTGGAAAGACTGTAGTGGACAGAATAAAGTGGAGACTATAGTGGAAAGACTAAAGTGGACAGAGAATAGTGGAAAGACTAAAGTGGAAAGACTATAGTGGAAAGACTGTAGTGGACAGAATAAAGTGGAGACTATAGTGGAAAGACTAAAGTGGAAAGACTAAACTGGACAGACTATAGTGGAAAGACTGAAATGGACAGACTAAAGTGGAAAGACTAAAGTGGACAGACTATAGTGGAAAGACTATAGTGGAAAGACTGTAGTGGACAGTTGATTATAGTGGATATATAGTGGATAGTCTTTCCACTATAGTCTGTCCACTTTAGTCTTTCCACTATTCTCTGTCCACTTTAGTCTTTCCACTATACTCTCCACTTTATTCTGTCCACTACAGTCTTTCCACTATAGTCTTTTCACTATAGTCTGTCCACTTTAGTCTTTCCACTTTAGTCTTTCCACTTTAGTCTGTCCACTTTAGTCTTTCCACTATAGTCTGTCCACTTTAGTCTTTCCACTATTCTTTGTCCACTTTAGTCTTTCCACTTTAGTCTTTCCACTATAGTCTCCACTTTATTCTGTCAGACTATAGTGGAAAGACTATAGTGGAAAGACTGTAGTGGACAGAATAAAGTGGAGACGATAGTGGAAAGACTAAAGTGGACAGAGAATAGTGGAAAGACTCAAGTGGACGGACTATAGTGGAAATAATACTAAAGTGGAAAACTAAAGTGGAAAGACTAAAGTGGACAGACTATAGTGGAAAGACTATAGTGGAAATACTGTAGTGGACAGAATAAAGTGGAGACTATAGTGGAAAGACTAAAGTGGACAGAGAATAGTGGAAAGACTAAAGTGGACAGACTATAGTGGAAAGACTATAGTGGAAAGACTGTAGTTGACAGAATAAAGTGGAGACTGTACTGGAATGACTGAAGTGGACAGACTAAAGTGGAAAAACTAAATTGGAAAGACTAAAGTGGACAGACCATAGTGGAAAGACTATAGTGGAAAGACTGTAGTGGACAGAATAAAGTGGAGACTTTAGTGGAAAGACTAAAGTGGAAAGACTAAAGTGGACAGAGAGTATTGGAAAGACTAAAGTGGAAAGACTAAAGTGGACAGACTATAGTGGAAAGACTATAGTGGAAAGACTGTAGTGGACAGTATAAAGTGGAGACTAGAGTGGAAAGACTAAAGTGGACAGAGAATAGTGGAACGACTAAAGTGGATAGACTATAGTGGAAAGACTGTAGTGGACAGAATAAAGTGGAGACTATAGTGGAAAGACTAAAGTGGACAGAGAATATTGGAAAGACTAAAGTGGACGGACTATAGTGGAAAGACTAAAGTGGAAAAACTAAAGTGGAAAGACTAAAGTGGACAGACTATAGTGGAAAGACTATAGTGGAAAGACTGTAGTGGACAGAATAAAGTGGGGACTATAGTGGAAAGACTAAAGTGGACAGACTATAGTGGAAAGACTATAGTGGAAAGACTGTAGTGGACAGAATAAAGTGGAGACTATAGTGGAAAGACTAAAGTGGACAGAGAGTATTGGAAAGACTAAAGTGGAAGACTGTAGTGGACAGAATAAAGTGGAGACTATAGTGGAAAGACTAAAGTGGAAAGACTAAAGTGGACAGACTATAATGGAAAGACTGAAGTGGAAAGACTCAGTGGACAGACTAAAGTGTACACACTGAAGTGGACAGAATAAAGTGGAAAGACTAAAGTGGAAAGACTAAAGTGGACAGACTATAGTGGAAAGACGAAAGTGGACAGACTAAAGTGTACACACTGAAGTGGACAGAATAAAGTGGAAAGACTAAAGTGGAAAGATTAAAGTGGATAGACTATAGTGGAAAGACTAAAGTGGACAGACTAAAGTGGACAGACTATAGTGGAAAGACTATAGTGGAAAGACTGTAGTTTACAGAATAAAGTGGAGACTATAGTGGAAAGACTAAAGTGGACAGAGAATAGTGGAAAGACTAAAGTGGACGGACTATAGTGGAAAGACTAAAGTGGAAAAACTAAAGTGGAAAGACTAAAGTGGACAGACTATAGTGGAAAGACTATAGTGGAAAGACTGTAGTGGACAGAATAAAGTGGAGACTATAGTGGAAAGACTAAAATGGACAGAGAATAGTGGAAAGACTAAAGTGGACAGACTATAGTGGAAAGACTATAGTGGAAAGACTGTAGTGGACAGAATAAATTGGAGACTATAATGGAAAGATTAAAGTGGAAAGACTAAAGTGGACAGAGAGTATTGGAAAGACTAAAGTGGAAAGACTAAAGTGGACAGACTGTAGTGGAAAGACTGAAGTGGAAAGACTCAGTGGACAGACTAAAGTGTACACACTGAAGTGGACAGAATAAAGTGGAAAGACTAAAGTGGAAAGACCAAAGTGGATAGACTATAGTGGAAAGACTAAAGTGGACAGACTAAAGAGAAAAGATTAAAGTGGAAAGACTAAAGTGGACAGACTATAGTGGAAAGACTATAGTGGAAAGACTGTAGTGGACAGAATAAAGTGGAGACTATAGTGGAAAGACTAAAGTGGAAAGACTAAAGTGGACAGAGAATAGTGGAAAGACTAAAGTGGACAGACTAAGGTGGAAAGACTAAAGTGGAAAGACTAAAGTGGACAGACTATATTGGAAAGACTATAGTGGAAAGACGAAAGTGGACAGAGAATAGTAGGAAGACTAAAGTGGACAGACTATAGTGGAAAGACTTTAGTGGAAAGACTGTAGTGGACAGAATAAAGTGGAGACTATAGTGGAAAGACTAAAGTGGAAAGACTAAAGTGGACAGACTATAGTGGAAAGACTATAGTGGAAAGACTGTAGTGGACAGAATAAAGTGGATACTATAGTGGAAAGACTAAAGTGGACAGAGAATAGTGGAAAGACTAAAGTGGATAGACTTTAGTGGAAAGACTATAGTGGAAAGACTGTAGTGGACAAAATAAAGTGGAGACTATAGTGGAAAGACTAAAGAGGAAAGACTAAACTGGACAGACTATAGTGGAAAGACTGAAATGGACAGACTAAAGTGGAAAAACTAAGGTGGAAAGACTAAAGTGGAAAGACAATAGTGGAAAGACTGTAGTGGACAGAATAAAGTGGAGACTATAGTGGAAAGACTAAAGTGGACAGAGAATAGTGGAAAGACTAAAGTGGAAAGACTATAGTGGAAAGACTGTAGTGGACAGAATAAAGTGGAGACTATAGTGGAAAGACTAAAGTGGACAGAGAATAGTGGAAAGACTAAAGTGGAAAGACTATAGTGGAAAGACTGTAGTGGACAGAATAAAGTGGAGACTATAGTGGAAAGACTAAAGTGGACAGAGAATAGTGGAAAGACTAAAGTGGACGGACTATAGTGGAAAGACTAAAGTGGAAAGACTAAACTGGACAGACTATAGTGGAAAGACTGAAATGGACAGACTAAAGTGGAAAGACTAAAGTGGACAGACTATAGTGGAAAGACTATAGTCTTTCCACTATAGTCTGTCCACTTTAGTCTTTCCACTATTCTCTGTCCACTTTAGTCTTTCCACTATACTCTCCACTTTATTCTGTCCACTACAGTCTTTCCACTATAGTCTTTTCACTATAGTCTGTCCACTTTAGTCTTTCCACTTTAGTCTTTCCACTTTAGTCTGTCCACTTTAGTCTTTCCACTATAGTCTGTCCACTTTAGTCTTTCCACTATTCTTTGTCCACTTTAGTCTTTCCACTTTAGTCTTTCCACTATAGTCTCCACTTTATTCTGTCAGACTATAGTGGAAAGACTATAGTGGAAAGACTGTAGTGGACAGAATAAAGTGGAGACGATAGTGGAAAGACTAAAGTGGACAGAGAATAGTGGAAAGACTAAAGTGGACAGACTATAGTGGAAAGACTATAGTGGAAAGACTGTAGTGGACAGAATAAATTGGAGACTATAATGGAAAGATTAAAGTGGAAAGACTAAAGTGGACAGAGAGTATTGGAAAGACTAAAGTGGAAAGACTGTAGTGGACAGAATAAAGTGGAGACTATAGTGGAAAGACTAAAGTGGAAAGACTAAAGTGGACAGACTGTAGTGGAAAGACTGAAGTGGAAAGACTCAGTGGACAGACTAAAGTGTACACACTGAAGTGGACAGAATAAAGTGGAAAGACTAAAGTGGAAAGACTAAAGTGGATAGACTATAGTGGAAAGACTAAAGTGGACAGACTAAAGAGAAAAGATTAAAGTGGAAAGACTAAAGTGGACAGACTATAGTGGAAAGACTATAGTGGAAAGACTGTAGTGGACAGAATAAAGTGGAGACTATAGTGGAAAGACTAAAGTGGAAAGACTAAAGTGGACAGAGAATAGTGGAAAGACTAAAGTGGACAGACTAAGGTGGAAAGACTAAAGTGGAAAGACTAAAGTGGACAGACTATATTGGAAAGACTATAGTGGAAAGACGAAAGTGGACAGAGAATAGTAGGAAGACTAAAGTGGACAGACTATAGTGGAAAGACTTTAGTGGAAAGACTGTAGTGGACAGAATAAAGTGGAGACTATAGTGGAAAGACTAAAGTGGAAAGACTAAAGTGGACAGACTATAGTGGAAAGACTATAGTGGAAAGACTGTAGTGGACAGAATAAAGTGGATACTATAGTGGAAAGACTAAAGTGGACAGAGAATAGTGGAAAGACTAAAGTGGATAGACTTTAGTGGAAAGACTATAGTGGAAAGACTGTAGTGGACAAAATAAAGTGGAGACTATAGTGGAAAGACTAAAGAGGAAAGACTAAACTGGACAGACTATAGTGGAAAGACTGAAATGGACAGACTAAAGTGGAAAAACTAAGGTGGAAAGACTAAAGTGGAAAGACAATAGTGGAAAGACTGTAGTGGACAGAATAAAGTGGAGACTATAGTGGAAAGACTAAAGTGGACAGAGAATAGTGGAAAGACTAAAGTGGAAAGACTATAGTGGAAAGACTGTAGTGGACAGAATAAAGTGGAGACTATAGTGGAAAGACTAAAGTGGACAGAGAATAGTGGAAAGACGAAAGTGGACGGACTATAGTGGAAAGACTAAAGTGGAAAGACTAAACTGGACAGACTATAGTGGAAAGACTGAAATGGACAGACTAAAGTGGACAGACTATAGTGGAAAGACTATAGTGGAAAGACTGTAGTGGACAGAATAAAGTGGATACTATAGTGGAAAGACTAAAGTGGACAGAGAATAGTGGAAAGACTAAAGTGGAGACTATAATGGAAAGATTAAAGTGGAAAGACTAAAGTGGACAGAGAGTATTGGAAAGACTAAAGTGGAAAGACTGTAGTGGACAGAATAAAGTGGAGACTATAGTGGAAAGACTAAAGTGGAAAGACTAAAGTGGACAGACTGTAGTGGAAAGACTGAAGTGGAAAGACTCAGTGGACAGACTAAAGTGTACACACTGAAGTGGACAGAATAAAGTGGAAAGACTAAAGTGGAAAGACTAAAGTGGATAGACTATAGTGGAAAGACTAAAGTGGACAGACTAAAGAGAAAAGATTAAAGTGGAAAGACTAAAGTGGACAGACTATAGTGGAAAGACTATAGTGGAAAGACTGTAGTGGACAGAATAAAGTGGAGACTATAGTGGAAAGACTAAAGTGGAAAGACTAAAGTGGACAGAGAATAGTGGAAAGACTAAAGTGGACAGACTAAGGTGGAAAGACTAAAGTGGAAAGACTAAAGTGGACAGACTATATTGGAAAGACTATAGTGGAAAGACGAAAGTGGACAGAGAATAGTAGGAAGACTAAAGTGGACAGACTATAGTGGAAAGACTTTAGTGGAAAGACTGTAGTGGACAGAATAAAGTGGAGACTATAGTGGAAAGACTAAAGTGGAAAGACTAAAGTGGACAGACTATAGTGGAAAGACTATAGTGGAAAGACTGTAGTGGACAGAATAAAGTGGATACTATAGTGGAAAGACTAAAGTGGACAGAGAATAGTGGAAAGACTAAAGTGGATAGACTTTAGTGGAAAGACTATAGTGGAAAGACTGTAGTGGACAAAATAAAGTGGAGACTATAGTGGAAAGACTAAAGAGGAAAGACTAAACTGGACAGACTATAGTGGAAAGACTGAAATGGACAGACTAAAGTGGAAAAACTAAGGTGGAAAGACTAAAGTGGAAAGACAATAGTGGAAAGACTGTAGTGGACAGAATAAAGTGGAGACTATAGTGGAAAGACTAAAGTGGACAGAGAATAGTGGAAAGACTAAAGTGGAAAGACTATAGTGGAAAGACTGTAGTGGACAGAATAAAGTGGAGACTATAGTGGAAAGACTAAAGTGGACAGAGAATAGTGGAAAGACTAAAGTGGAAAGACTATAGTGGAAAGACTGTAGTGGACAGAATAAAGTGGAGACTATAGTGGAAAGACTAAAGTGGACAGAGAATAGTGGAAAGACTAAAGTGGACGGACTATAGTGGAAAGACTAAAGTGGAAAGACTAAACTGGACAGACTATAGTGGAAAGACTGAAATGGACAGACTAAAGTGGAAAGACTAAAGTGGACAGACTATAGTGGAAAGACTATAGTCTTTCCACTATAGTCTGTCCACTTTAGTCTTTCCACTATTCTCTGTCCACTTTAGTCTTTCCACTATACTCTCCACTTTATTCTGTCCACTACAGTCTTTCCACTATAGTCTTTTCACTATAGTCTGTCCACTTTAGTCTTTCCACTTTAGTCTTTCCACTTTAGTCTGTCCACTTTAGTCTTTCCACTATAGTCTGTCCACTTTAGTCTTTCCACTATTCTTTGTCCACTTTAGTCTTTCCACTTTAGTCTTTCCACTATAGTCTCCACTTTATTCTGTCAGACTATAGTGGAAAGACTATAGTGGAAAGACTGTAGTGGACAGAATAAAGTGGAGACGATAGTGGAAAGACTAAAGTGGACAGAGAATAGTGGAAAGACTAAAGTGGACAGACTATAGTGGAAAGACTATAGTGGAAAGACTGTAGTGGACAGAATAAATTGGAGACTATAATGGAAAGATTAAAGTGGAAAGACTAAAGTGGACAGAGAGTATTGGAAAGACTAAAGTGGAAAGACTGTAGTGGACAGAATAAAGTGGAGACTATAGTGGAAAGACTAAAGTGGAAAGACTAAAGTGGACAGACTGTAGTGGAAAGACTGAAGTGGAAAGACTCAGTGGACAGACTAAAGTGTACACACTGAAGTGGACAGAATAAAGTGGAAAGACTAAAGTGGAAAGACTAAAGTGGATAGACTATAGTGGAAAGACTAAAGTGGACAGACTAAAGAGAAAAGATTAAAGTGGAAAGACTAAAGTGGACAGACTATAGTGGAAAGACTATAGTGGAAAGACTGTAGTGGACAGAATAAAGTGGAGACTATAGTGGAAAGACTAAAGTGGAAAGACTAAAGTGGACAGAGAATAGTGGAAAGACTAAAGTGGACAGACTAAGGTGGAAAGACTAAAGTGGAAAGACTAAAGTGGACAGACTATATTGGAAAGACTATAGTGGAAAGACGAAAGTGGACAGAGAATAGTAGGAAGACTAAAGTGGACAGACTATAGTGGAAAGACTTTAGTGGAAAGACTGTAGTGGACAGAATAAAGTGGATACTATAGTGGAAAGACTAAAGTGGACAGAGAATAGTGGAAAGACTAAAGTGGATAGACTTTAGTGGAAAGACTATAGTGGAAAGACTGTAGTGGACAAAATAAAGTGGAGACTATAGTGGAAAGACTAAAGAGGAAAGACTAAACTGGACAGACTATAGTGGAAAGACTGAAATGGACAGACTAAAGTGGAAAAACTAAGGTGGAAAGACTAAAGTGGAAAGACAATAGTGGAAAGACTGTAGTGGACAGAATAAAGTGGAGACTATAGTGGAAAGACTAAAGTGGACAGAGAATAGTGGAAAGACTAAAGTGGAAAGACTATAGTGGAAAGACTGTAGTGGACAGAATAAAGTGGAGACTATAGTGGAAAGACTAAAGTGGACAGAGAATAGTGGAAAGACGAAAGTGGACGGACTATAGTGGAAAGACTAAAGTGGAAAGACTAAACTGGACAGACTATAGTGGAAAGACTGAAATGGACAGACTAAAGTGGACAGAGAATAGTGGAAAGACTAAAGTGGACAGACTATAGTGGAAAGACTATAGTGGAAAGACTGTAGTGGACAGTATAAAGTGGAGACTAGAGTGGAAAGACTAAAGTGGACAGAGAATAGTGGAAAGACTAAAGTGGATAGACTATAGTGGAAAGACTATAGTGGAAAGACTGTAGTGGACAGAATAAAGTGGAGACTATAGTGGAAAGACTAAAGTGGACAGAGAATAGTGGAAAGACTAAAGTGGACGGACTATAGTGGAAAGACTAAAGTGGAAAAACTAAAGTGGAAAGACTAAAGTGCACAGACTATAGTGGAAAGACTGTAGTGGACAGAATAAAGTGGAGACTATATTGGAAAGACTAAAGTGGACAGAGAATAGTGGAAAGACAAAAGTGGACAGACTATAGTGGAAAGACTATAGTGGAAAGACTGTAGTGGACAGAATAAAGTGGAGACTATAGTGGAAAGACTAAAGTGGAAAGACTAAAGTGGACAGAGAGTATTGGAAAGACTAAAGTGGAAGACTGTAGTAGACAGAATAAAGTGGAGACTATAGTGGAAAAACTACAGTGGACAGACTATGGTGGAAAGACTGAAGTGGAAAGACTCAGTGGACAGACTATAGTGTACACACTGAAGTGGACAGAATAAAGTGGAAAGACTAAAGTGGAAAGACTAAAGTGGACAGACTATAGTGGAAAGACTAAAGTGGACAGACTAAAGTGTACACACTGAAGTGGACAGAATAAAGTGGGAAGACTAAAGTGGAAAGACTAAAGTGGACAGACTAAAGTGGACAGACTATAGTGGAAAGACTATAGTGGAAAGACTGTAGTGGACAGAATAAAGTGAGACTATAGTGGAAAGACTAAAGTGGACAGAGAATAGTGGAAAGACTAAAGTGGACGGACTATAGTGGAAAGACTAAAGTGGAAAAACTAAAGTGGAAAGACTAAAGTGGACAGACTATAGTGGAAAGACTATAGTGGAAATACTGTAGTGGACAGAATAAAGTGGAGACTATAGTGGAAAGACTAAAGTGGACAGAGAATAGTGGAAAGACTAAAGTGGACAGACTATAGTGGAAAGACTATAGTGGAAAGACTGTAGTGGACAGAATAAAGTGGAGACTATAATGGAAAGACTAAAGTGGAAAGACTAAAGTGGACAGAGAGTATTGGAAAGTCTAAAGTGGAAGACTGTAGTGGACAGAATAAAGTGGAGACTATAGTGGAAAAACTAAAGTGGACAGACTATGGTGGAAAGACTGAAGTGAAAAGACTCAGTGGAGAGACTAAAGTGTAAACACTTAAGTGGACAGAATAAAGTGGAAAGACTAAAGTGGACAGACTATAGTGTAAAGACTATAGTGGAAAGACTGTAGTGGACAGAATAAAGTGGATACTATAGTGGAAAGACTAAAGTGGACAGAGAATAGTGGAAAGACTAAAATGGATAGACTTTAGTGGAAAGACTATAGTGGAAAGACTAAAGTGGAAAGACTAAACTGGACAGACTATAGTGGAAAGACTGAAGTGGACAGACTAAAGTGGAAAAACTAAGGTGGAAAGACTAAAGTGGAAAGACTATAGTGGAAAGACTGTAGTGGACAGTATAAAGTGGAGACTAGAGTGGAAAGACTAAAGTGGACAGAGAATAGTGGAAAGACTAAAGTGGATAGACTATAGTGGAAAGACTATAGTGGAAAGACTGTAGTGGACAGAATAAAGTGGAGACTATAGTGGAAAGACTAAAGTGGACAGAGAATATTGGAAAGACTAAAGTGGACGGACTATAGTGGAAAGACTAAAGTGGAAAAACTAAAGTGGAAAGACTAAAGTGGACAGACTATAGTGGAAAGACTATAGTGGAAAGACTGTAGTGGACAGAATAAAGTGGGGACTATAGTGGAAAGACTAAAGTGGACAGAGAGTATTGGAAAAACTAAAGTGGAAGACTGTAGTGGACAGAATAAAGTGGAGACTATAGTGGAAAGACTAAAGTGGAAAGACTAAAGTGGACAGAATATAGTGGAAAGACTGAAGTGGAAAGACTCAGTGGACAGTTTAAAGTGTACACACTGAAGTGGACAGAATAAAGTGGAAAGACTAAAGTGGAAAGACTAAAGTGGACAGACTATAGTGGAAAGACGAAAGTGGACAGACTAAAGTGTACACACTGAAGTGGACAGAATAAAGTGGAAAGACTAAAGTGGAAAGATTAAAGTGGATAGACTATAGTGGAAAGACTAAAGTGGACAGACTAAAGTGGACAGACTATAGTGGAAAGACTATAGTGTAAAGACTGTAGTTTACAGAATAAAGTGGAGACTATAGTGGAAAGACTAAAGTGGACAGAGAATAGTGGAAAGACTAAAGTGGACGGACTATAGTGGAAAGACTAAAGTGGAAAAACTAAAGTGGAAAGACTAAAGTGGACAGACTATAGTGGAAAGACTATAGTGGAAAGACTGTAGTGGACAGAATAAAGTGGAGACTATAGTGGAAAGACTAAAATGGACAGAGAATAGTGGAAAGACTAAAGTGGACAGACTATAGTGGAAAGACTATAGTGGAAAGACTGTAGTGGACAGAATAAAGTGGAGACTATAATGGAAAGATTAAAGTGGAAAGACTAAAGTGGACAGAGAGTATTGGAAAGACTAAAGTGGAAAGACTGTAGTGGACAGAATAAAGTGGAGACTATAGTGGAAAGACTAAAGTGGAAAGACTAAAGTGGACAGACTGTAGTGGAAAGACTGAAGTGGAAAGACTCAGTGGACAGACTAAAGTGTACACACTGAAGTGGACAGAATAAAGTGGAAAGACTAAAGTGGAAAGACTAAAGTGGATAGACTATAGTGGAAAGACTAAAGTGGACAGACTAAAGAGAAAAGATTAAAGTGGAAAGACTAAAGTGGACAGACTATAGTGGAAAGACTATAGTGGAAAGACTGTAGTGGACAGAATAAAGTGGAGACTATAGTGGAAAGACTAAAGTGGAAAGACTAAAGTGGACAGAGAATAGTGGAAAGACTAAAGTGGACAGACTATAGTGGAAAGACTAAAGTGGACAGACTAAGGTGGAAAGACTAAAGTGGAAAGACTAAAGTGGACAGACTATATTGGAAAGACTATAGTGGAAAGACGAAAGTGGACAGAGAATAGTAGGAAGACTAAAGTGGACAGACTATAGTGGAAAGACTTTAGTGGAAAGACTGTAGTGGACAGAATAAAGTGGAGACTATAGTGGAAAGACTAAAGTGGAAAGACTAAAGTGGACAGACTATAGTGGAAAGACTATAGTGGAAAGACTAAAGTGGACAGAGAATAGTGGAAAGACTAAAGTGGATAGACTTTAGTGGAAAGACTATAGTGGAAAGACTGTAGTGGACAGAATAAAGTGGAGACTATAGTGGAAAGACTAAAGTGGAAAGACTAAACTGGACAGACTATAGTGGAAAGACTGAAATGGACAGACTAAAGTGGAAAAACTAAGGTGGAAAGACTAAAGTGGAAAGACAATAGTGGAAAGACTGTAGGGGACAGAATAAAGTGGAGACTAATGTGGAAAGACTAAAGTGGACAGAGAATAGTGGAAAGACTAAAGTGGAAAGACTATAGTGGAAAGACTGTAGTGGACAGAATAAAGTGGAGACTATAGTGGAAAGACTAAAGTGGACAGAGAATAGTGGAAAGACTAAAGTGGACGGACTATAGTGGAAAGACTAAAGTGGAAAGACTAAACTGGACAGACTATAGTGGAAAGACTGAAATGGACAGACTAAAGTGGAAAGACTAAAGTGGACAGACTATAGTGGAAAGACTATAGTGGAAAGACTGTAGTGGACAGTATAAGGTGGAGACTAGAGTGGAAAGACTAAAGTGGACAGAGAATAGTGGAAAGACTAAAGTGGATAGACTATAGTGGAAAGACTATAGTGGAAAGACTGTAGTGGACAGAATAAAGTGGAGACTATAGTGGAAAGACTAAAGTGGACAGAGAATAGTGGAAAGACTAAAGTGGACGGACTATAGTGGAAAGACTAAAGTGGAAAAACTAAAGTGGAAAGACTAAAGTGCACAGACTATAGTGGAAAGACTGTAGTGGACAGAATAAAGTGGAGACTATATTGGAAAGACTAAAGTGGACAGAGAATAGTGGAAAGACTAAAGTGGACAGACTATAGTGGAAAGACTATAGTGGAAAGACTGTAGTGGACAGAATAAAGTGGAGACTATAGTGGAAAGACTAAAGTGGAAAGACTAAAGTGGACAGAGAGTATTGGAAAGACTAAAGTGGAAGACTGTAGTAGACAGAATAAAGTGGAGACTATAGTGGAAAAACTAAAGTGGACAGACTATGGTGGAAAGACTGAAGTGGAAAGACTCAGTGGACAGACTATAGTGTACACACTGAAGTGGACAGAATAAAGTGGAAAGACTAAAGTGGAAAGACTAAAGTGGACAGACTATAGTGGAAAGACTAAAGTGGACAGACTAAAGTGTACACACTGAAGTGGACAGAATAAAGTGGAAAGACTAAAGTGGAAAGACTAAAGTGGACAGACTAAAGTGGACAGACTAAAGTGGACAGACTATAGTGGAAAGACTATAGTGGAAAGACTGTAGTGGACAGAATAAAGTGAGACTATAGTGGAAAGACTAAAGTGGACAGAGAATAGTGGAAAGACTAAAGTGGACGGACTATAGTGGAAAGACTAAAGTGGAAAAACTAAAGTGGAAAGACTAAAGTGGACAGACTATAGTGGAAAGACTATAGTGGAAATACTGTAGTGGACAGAATAAAGTGGAGACTATAGTGGAAAGACTAAAGTGGACAGAGAATAGTGGAAAGACTAAAGTGGACAGACTATAGTGGAAAGACTATAGTGGAAAGACTGTAGTGGACAGAATAAAGTGGAGACTATAATGGAAAGACTAAAGTGGAAAGACTAAAGTGGACAGAGAGTATTGGAAAGACTAAAGTGGAAGACTGTAGTGGACAGAATAAAGTGGAGACTATAGTGGAAAAACTAAAGCGGACAGACTATGGTGGAAAGACTGAAGTGGAAAGACTCAGTGGAGAGACTAAAGTGTAAACACTTAAGTGGACAGAATAAAGTGGAAAGACTAAAGTGGACAGACTATAGTGTAAAGACTATAGTGGAAAGACTGTAGTGGACAGAATAAAGTGGATACTATAGTGGAAAGACTAAAGTGGACAGAGAATAGTGGAAAGACTAAAATGGATAGACTTTAGTGGAAAGACTATAGTGGAAAGACTGTAGTGGACAGAATAAAGTGGAGACTATAGTGGAAAGACTAAAGTGGAAAGACTAAACTGGACAGACTATAGTGGAAAGACTGAAGTGGACAGACTAAAGTGGAAAAACTAAGGTGGAAAGACTAAAGTGGAAAGACAATAGTGGAAAGACTGTAGTGGACAGAATAAAGTGGAGACTATAGTGGAAAGACTAAAGTGGACAGAGAATAGTGGAAAGACTAAAGTGGAAAGACTATAGTGGAAAGACTATAGTGGAAAGACTGTAGTGGACAGAATAAAGTGGAGACTCTAGTGGAAAGACTAAAGTGGAAAGACTAAAGTGGACAGACTAAAGTGGAAAGACTATAGTGGAAAGACTATAGTGGAAATACTGTAGTGGACAGTATAAAGTGGAGACTAGAGTGGAAAGACTAAAGTGGACAGAGAATAGTGGAAAGACTAAAGTGGACGGACTATAGTGGAAAGACTAAAGTGGAAAAACTAAAGTGGAAAGACTAAAGTGGACAGACTATAGTGGAAAGACTATAGTGGAAATACTGTAATGGACAGAATAAAGTGGAGACTATATTGGAAAGACTAAAGTGGACAGAGAATAGTGGAAAGACTAAAGTGGACAGACTATGGTGGAAAGACTATAGTGGAAAGACTGTAGTGGACAGAATAAAGTGGAGACTATAGTGGAAAGACTAAAGTGGACAGAGAATAGTGGAAAGACTAAAGTGGACGGACTATAGTGGAAAGACTAAAGTGGAAAAACTAAAGTGGAAAGACTAAAGTGGACAGACTATAGTGGAAAGACTATAGTGGAAATACTGTAGTGGACAGAATAAAGTGGAGACTATATTGGAAAGACTAAAGTGGACAGAGAATAGTGGAAAGACTAAAGTGGACAGACTATGGTGGAAAGACTATAGTGGAAAGACTGTAGTGGACAGAATAAAGTGGAGACTATAGTGGAAAGACTGAAGTGGACAGACTAAAGTGGAAAAACTAAAGTGGAAAGACTAAAGTGGACAGACTATAGTGGAAAGACTATAGTGGAAAGACTGTAGTGGACAGAATAAAGTGGAGACTATAGTGGAAAGAATAAAGTGGAAAGACTAAAGTGGACAGAGAGTATTGGAAAGACTAAAGTGGAAAGACTATAGTGGACAGACTATAGTGGAAAGATTATAGTGGATATATAGTGGATAGTCTTTCCACTATAGTCTGTCCACTTTAGTCTTTCCACTATTCTCTGTCCACTTTAGTCTTTCCACTATACTCTCCACTTTATTCTGTCCACTACAGTCTTTCCACTATAGTCTTTTCACTATAGTCTGTCCACTTTAGTCTTTCCACTTTAGTCTTTCCACTTTAGTCTGTCCACTTTAGTCTTTCCACTATAGTCTGTCCACTTTAGTCTTTCCACTATTCTTTGTCCACTTTAGTCTTTCCACTATAGTCTCCACTTTATTCTGTCCACTACAGTCTTTCCACTTTAGTCTTTCCACTATTCTCTGTCCACTTTAGTCTGTCCACTTTAGTCTTTCCACTATAATCTTTCCACTATAGTCTGTCCACTTTAGTCTTCCCACTTTAGTCTTTCCAGTATAGTCTCCTCTTTATTCTGTCCACTAAAGTCTTTCCACTATAGTCTTACCACTATAGTCTGTCCACTTTAGTCTTTCCACTTTAGTTTTTCCACTTTAGTCTGTCCACTTTAGTCTTTCCACTATAGTCTATCCACTTTTGTCTTTCCACTTTAGTCTTTCCACTTTATTCTGTCCACTTCAGTGTGTACACTTTAGTCTGTCCACTGAGTCTTTCCACTTCAGTCTTTCCACTATAGTCTCCACTTTATTTTGTCCACCACAGTCTTTCCACTTTAGTCTTTCCACTATAGTCTCCTCTTTATTCTGTCCACTACAGTCTTTCGACTATAGTCTTTCCACTATAGTCTGTCCACTTTAGTCTTTCCACTTTAGTTTTTCCACTTTAGTCTGTCCACTTTAGTCTTTCCACTATAGTCTATCCACATTAGTCTTTCCACGTTAGTCTTTCCACTTTATTCTGTCCACTTCAGTGTGTACACTTTAGTCTGTCCACTGAGTCTTTCCACTTCAGTCTTTCCTCTATAGTCTCCACTTTATTTTGTCCACCACAGTCTTTCCAATTTAGTCTTTCCACTATTCTCTGTCCACTTTAGTCTTTCCACTATAGTCTCCACTTTATTCTGTCCACTACAGTCTTTCCACTATAGTCTTTCCACTATAGTCTGTCCACTTTAGTCTTTCCACTGTAGTCTCCACTTTATTCTGTCCAATACAGTCTTTCCACTATAGTCTTTCCACTATAGTCTGTCCAGTTTAGTCTTTCCACTTTAGTTTTTCCACTTTAGTCTGTCCACTTCAGTATTTCCACTATAGTCTGTCCAGTTTAGTCTTTCCACTTTAGTCTTTCCACTATAGTCTCCATTTTATTCTGTCCACTACAGTCTTTCCACTATAGTCTTTCCACTAAAGTCTATCCACTTTAGTCTTTCCACTATTCTCTGTCCACTTTAGTCTTTCCACTATAGTCTCCACTTTATTCTGTCCACTACAGTCTTTCCACTATAGTCTTTCCACTATAGTCTGTCCACTTTAGTCTTTCCACTTTAGTCTTTCCACTGTAGTCTCCACTTTATTCTGTCCACTATAGTCTTTCCACTATAGTCTTTCCACTATAGTCTGTCCACTTTAGTCTTTCCACTTTAGTTTTTCCACTTTAGTCTGTCCCCTTCAGTCTTGCCACTATAGTCTGTCCACTTTAGTCTTTCCACTTTAGTCTTTCCACTATAGTCTCCACTTTATTCTGTCCACTACAGTCTTTCCACTATAGTCCGTCCACTTTAGACTTTCCACTTTAGTCTTTTCACTTTAGTCTGTCAACTTTAGTCTTTCCACTATAGTCTGTCCACTTTAGTCTTTCCACTTTAGTCTTTCTGCTTTAGTCTGTTCAGTTATTCTTTCCACTATAGTCTTTCCACTATAGTCTGTCTACTTTAGTCTTTCCACTTTAGTCTTTCCACTTTAGTCTGTCCACTTTAGTCTTTCCACTATAGTCTGTCCACTTTAGTCTTTCCACTATAGTCTGTCCACTTTAGTCTTTCCACTTTAGTCTTTCCACTTTAGTCTTTCCACTATAGTCTCCACTTTAATCTGTCCACTACAGTTTTTCCACATTAGTTTTTCCATTATAGTCTGTCCACTTTAGTCTTTCCACTTTAGTCTTTCCACTTTAGTCTGTCCACTTTAGTCTTTCCACTGTAGACTGTCCACTTTAGTCTTTCCACTATTCTCTGTCCACTTTAGTCTTTCCACTATATTCTCCACTTTATTCTGTACACTACAGTCTTTCCACTATAGTCTTTCCACTATAGTCTGTCCACTTTAATCTATCCACTTTAGTCTTTCCACTATAGTCTCCACTTTATTCTTTCCACTGCAGTCTTTCCACTATAGTCTTCCCACTATGGTCTGTCCGCTTTAGTCTTTCCACTTTGGTTTTTCCACTTTAGTCTGTCCACTTCAGTCTTTCCACTATAGTCTGTCCACTTTAGTCTTTCCACTTTAGTCTTTCCACTATAGTCTCCACTTTATTCTGTCCACTACAGTCTTTCCACAATAGTCTTTCCACTTTCTGTCCACTTTATTCTTTCTACTATAGTCTGTCCACTTTAGTCTTTCCACTACTCTCTGTAAACTTTAGTCTTTCCGCTTCAGTCTTTCCACTAGAGTCTGTCCACTTTAGTTTTTCCACTTTAGTCTGTCCACTTTAGTCTTTCCACTTTAGTCTTTCCACTTTAGTCATTTCCACTATCTTCTGTCCACTTTAGTCTTTCCACTTTAGTCTTTCAACTTTAGTCTGTCCACTTTAGTCTTTCCACTATAGTCTGTCCACTTTAGTCTTTCGACTCTAGTCTGTCCACTTTAGTCTTTCCACTTTAATCTTTCCACTTTAGTCTTTCCACTTTAGTCTGTCCACTTTAGTCTTTCCACTATAGACTGTCCACTTTAGTCTTTCCACTATTCTCTTTCCCCTTTAGTCTTTCCACTACAGTCTCCACTTTATTCTGTCCACTACAGTTTTTCCGCTATAGTCTTTCTACTATAGTCTGTCCACTTTAGTCTTTCCACTATAGTCTGTCCACTTTGGTCTTTCCACATTAGTCTTCCCGCTTTAGTCTGTCCACTTAGTCTTTCCACTATAGTCTTTCCACTATAGTCTCCACTTTATTCCGTCCACTACAGTCTTTCCACTATAGTCTTTTCACTATAGTCTGTCCACTTTAGTCTTTCCACTTTAGTTTTTCCACTTTAGTCTGTCCACTTCAGTCTTTCCACTATAGTCTGTCCACTTTAATCTTTCCACTTTAGCCTTTCCACTATAGTCTCCACTTTATTCTGTCCACTACAGTCTTTCCACTATAGTCTTTCCACTATGGTCTGTCCACTTTAGTCTTTCCACTATTCTCTGTCCACTTTAGTCTTTCCACTATACTCTCCACTTTATTCTGTCCACTACAATCTTTCCACTATAGTCTTTCCACGATAGTTTGTCCACTTTAGTCTTTCCACTATAGTCTGTCCACTTTAGTCTTTCCACTATTCTCTGTCCACTTTAGTCTTCCCACTTTAGTCTTTCCACTATAGTCTCCACTTTATTCTGTCCACTACAGTCTTTCCACTATAGTCTTTCCACTATAGTCTGTCCACTTTAGTCTTTCCACTTTAATCTCTCCACTTTAGTCTTTCCACTTTAGTCTTTCCACTTTAGTCTTTCCACTTTAGTCTTTCCACTTTATTCTGTTCACTTCAGTGTGTACACTTTAGTCTGTCCACTGAGTCTTTCCACTTCAGTCTTTCCACTATAATCTGTCCACTTTAGTCTTTCCACTTTAGTCTTTCCACTATAGTCTATCCACTTTAGTGTTTCCACTTTAGTCTTTCCACTTTATTCTGTCCACTTTAGTCTTTCCACTTTAGTTTTTCCACTTTAGTCTGTCCACTTTAGTCTTTCCACTATAGTCTATCCACTTTAGTCTTTCCACTTTAGTCTTTCCACTTTATTCTGTCCACTTTAGTCTTTCCACTTTAGTTTTTCCACTACAGTCTTTCCACTATAGTCTTTCCACTATAGTCTTTCCACTATAGTCTGTCCTCTATAGTCTTTCCACTATAGTCTGTCCACTGTAGTCTTTCCACTTTAGTCTTTCCACTATAGTCTCCACTTAATTCTGTCCACTACAGTCTTTCCACTTTAGTCTTTCCACTATTCTCTGTCAACTTTAGTCTTTCCACTATAGTCTTTCCACTATAGTCTCCACTTTATTCTGTCCACTACAGTCTTTCCACTATAGTCTTTCCACTATAGTCTGTCCACTTTAGTCTTTCCACTATTCTCTGTCCACTTTAGTCTTTCCACTATAGTCTTTCCAATATAGTCTGTCCACTTTAGTCTTTCCACTATAGTCTGTCCAGTTTAGTCTTTCCACTTTAGTCTTTCCACTTTAGTCTTTCCACTATTCTCTGTCCACTTTAGTCTTTCCACTATAGTCTTTCCAATCAGTCTTTCCACTATAGTCTGTCCAGTTTAGTCTTTCCACTATAGTCTTCACTTTATTCTGTCCACTACAGTCTTTCCACTATAGTGTTTCCACTAAAGTCTATCCACTTTAGTCTTTCCACTATTCTCTGTCAACTTTAGTCTTTCCACTTTAGTCTTTCCACTATAGTCTCCATTTTATTCTGTCCACTACAGTCTTTCCACTATCGTCTTTCCACTATAGTCTGTCCACTTTAGTCTTTCCATAATTCTCTGTCCACTTTAGTCTTTCCACTATAGTCTGTCCACTTTAGTCTTTCCACTATTCTCTGTCCACTTTAGTCTTTCCACTATATTCTCCACTTTATTCTGTCCACTACAGTCTTTCCACTAAAGTCTTTCCACTATAGTCTGTCCACTTTAGTCTTTCCACTTTAATCTTTCCACTTTAGTCTGTCCACTTTAGTCTTTCCACTATAGCCTGTCCACTTTAGTCTTTCCACTATAGTCTTTCCACTATAGTCTGTCCACTTTAGTCTTTCCACTTTAGTTTTTCCACTTTAGTCTGTCCACTTCAATCTTTCCACTATAGTCTGTCCAGTTTAGTCATTCAACTTTAGTCTTTCCACTGTAGTCTCCACTTTATTCTGTCAACTACAGTCTTTCAACTATAGTCTTTCCACTATAGTCTGTCCACTTTAGTCTTTCCACTTTAGTTTTTCCACTTTAGTCTGTCCACCTCAGTCTTTCCACTATATTCTGTCCAGTTTAGTCTTTCCACTTTAGTCTTTCCACTATAGTCTCCACTTTATTCTGTCCACTACAGTCTTTCCACTATAGTCTTTCCAATAAAGTCTATCCACTTTAGTCTTTCCACTATTCTCTGTCCACTTTAGTCTTTCCACTATAGTCTCCACTTTATTCTGTCCACTACAGTCTTTCCACTATAGTCTTTCCACTATAGTCTGTCCACTGTAGTCTTTCCACTTTAGTCTTTCCACTATAGTCTCCACTTTATTCTGTCCACTACAGTCTTTCCACCATAGTCTTTCCACGATAGTCTGTCCACTTTAGTTTTTCCACTATTCTCTGTCCACTTTAGTCTTTCCACTATAGTCTTTCCAATATAGTCTGTCCACTTTAGTCTTTCCACTATAGTGTGTCCAGTTTAGTCTTTCCACTTTAGTCTTTCCACTATCCTCTGTCCACTTTAGTCTTTCCACTATAGTCTTTCCAATATAGTCTGTCCACTTCAGTCTTTCCACTATAGTCTGTCCAGTTTAGTCTTTCCACTTTAGTCTTTCCACTATAGTCTTCACTTTATTCTGTCCACTATAGTCTTTCCACTATAGTCTTTCCACTAAAGTCTATCCACTTTAGTCTTTCCACTATTCTCTGTCAACTTTAGTCTTTCCACTTTAGTCTTTCCACTATAGTCTCCACTTTATTCTGTCCACTACAGTCTTTCCACTATAGTCTTTCCACTATAGTCTGTCCACTTTAGTCTTTCCACTATTCTCTGTCCACTTTAGTCTTTCCACTATAGTCTTTCCAATATAGTCTGTCCACTTTAGTCTTTCCACTTTAGTTTTTCCACTTTAGTCTGTCCACTTCAGTCTTTCCACTATAGTCTGTCCAGTTTAGTCTTTCCACTTTAGTCTTTCCACTATAGTCTCCACTTTATTCTGTCCACTACAGTCTTTCCACTATAGTCTTTCCACTAAAGTCTATCTACTTTAGTCTTTCCACTATTCTCTGTCCACTTTAGTCTTTCCACTATAGTCTCCACTTTATTCTGTCCACTACAGTCTTTCCACTATAGTCTTTCCACTATAGTCTGTCTACTATAGTCTTTCCACTAAAGTCTATCCACTTTAGTCTTTCCACTATTCTCTGTCAACTTTATTCTTTCCACTTTAGTTTTTCCACTATAGTCTCCACTTAATTATGTCCACTACAGTCTTTCCACTATAGTATTTCCACTATACTCTGTCCACTTTAGTCTTTCCACTATTATCTGTCCACTTTAGTCTTTCCACTATAGTCTTTCCAATATAGTCTGTCCACTTTAGTCTTTCCACTTTAGACTTTCCACCTTAGTCTGTCCACTTTAGTCTTTCCACTACAGTCTGTCCACTTTAGTCTTTCCACTATTCTCTGTCCACTTTAGTCTTTCCACTTTAGTCTTTCCACTATAGTCTCCGCTCTATTCTGTCCACTACAGTCTTTCCACTATAGTCTTTTCACTATAGTCTGTCCACTGTAGTCTTTCCACTTTAGTCTTTCCACTATAGTCTCCACTTTATTCTGTCCACTACAGTCTTTCCACTTTAGTCTTTCCACTATTCTCTGTCAACTTTAGTCTTTCCACTATAGTCTCCACTTTATTCTGTCCACTACAGTTTTTCCACTATAGTCTTTCCATTATAGTCTTTCCACTTTAGTCTTTCCACTATTCTCTGTCAACTTTAGTCTTTCCACTATAGTCTCCACTTTATCCTGTCCACTACAGTTTTTCCACTATAGTCTTTCCACTATAGTCTGTCCACTTTAGTCTTTCCACTATTCTCTGTCCACTTTAGTCTTTCCACTTTAGTCTTTCCACTATAGTCTCCACTTTATTCTGTCCACTACAGTCTTTCAACTATAGTCTTTCCACGATAGTTTGTCCACTTTAGTCTTTCCACTTTAATCTTTCCACTTTGGTCTGTCCACTTTAGTCTTTCCACTACAGTCTGTCCACTTTAGTCTTTCCACTATAGTCTTTCCACTATAGTCTGGACATCTGTCCACTTTAGTCTTTCCACTTTAGTTTTTCCACTTTAGTCTGTCCACTACAGTCTTTCCACTATAGTCTTTTCACGATAGTCTGTCCACTTTAGTCTTTCCACTTTAATCTTTCCACTTTGGTCTGTCCACTTTAGTCTTTCCACTACAGTCTGTCCACTTTAGTCTTTCCACTATAGTCTCCACTTTATTCTGTCCACTGCAGTCTTTCCACTATAGTCTTTCCACTATAGTCTGTCCGCTTTAGTCTTTCCACTTTAGTTTTTCCACTTTAGTCTGTCCACTTCAGTCTTTCCACTATAGTCTGTCCACTTTAGTCTTTCCACTATTCTCTGTCCACTTTAGTCTTTCCACTTTAGTCTTTCCACTATAGTCTCCACTTTATTCTGTCCACTACAGTCTTTCAACTATAGTCTTTCCACGATAGTCTGTCCACTTTAGTCTTTCCACTTTAATCTTTCCACTTTGGTCTGTCCACTTTAGTCTTTCCACTACAGTCTGTCCACTTTAGTCTTTCCACTATAGTCTTTCCACTATAGTCTGTCCACTTTAGTCTTTCCACTTTAGTTTTTCCACTTTAGTCTGTCCACTACAGTCTTTCCACTATAGTCTTTTCACGATAGTCTGTCCACTTTAGTCTTTCCACTTTAATCTTTCCACTTTGGTCTGTCCACTTTAGTCTTTCCACTATAGTCTATCCACTTTAGTCTTTCCACTATAGTCTCCACTTTATTCTGTCCACTGCAGTCTTTCCACTATAGTCTTTCCACTATAGTCTGTCCGCTTTAGTCTTTCCACTTTAGTTTTTCCACTTTAGTCTGTCCACTTCAGTCTTTCCACTATAGTCTGTCCACTTTAGTCTTTCCACTTTAGTCTTTCCACTATAGTCTCCACTTTATTCTGTCCACTACAGTCTTTCCACAATAGTCTTTCCACTTTCTGTCCACTTTAGTCTTTCAACTATAGTCTGTCCACTTTAGTCTTTCCACTACTCTCTGTAAACTTTAGTCTTTCCGCTTCAGTCTTTCCACTAGAGTCTGTCCACTTTAGTCTTTCCACTTTAGTCTGTCCACTTTAGTCTTTCCACTTTAGTCTTTCCACTTTAGTCATTTCCACTATCTTCTGTCCACTTTAGTCTTTCCACTTTAGTCTTTCAACTTTAGTCTGTCCACTTTAGTCTTTCCACTATAGTCTGTCCACTTTAGTCTTTCCACTCTAGTCTGTCCACTTTAGTCTTTCCACTTTAATCTTTCCACTTTAGTCTTTCCACTTTAGTCTGTCCACTTTAGTCTTTCCACTATAGACTGTCCACTTTAGTCTTTCCACTATTCTCTTTCCCCTTTAGTCTTTCCACTACAGTCTCCACTTTATTCTGTCCACTACAGTTTTTCCGCTATAGTCTTTCTACTATAGTCTGTCCACTTTAGTCTTTCCACTATAGTCTGTCCACTTTGGTCTTTCCACTTTAGTATTTCCGCTTTAGTCTGTCCACTTAGTCTTTCCACTATAGTCTTTCCACTATAGTCTCCACTTTATTCTGTCCACTACAGTCTTTCCACTATAGTCTTTTCACTATAGTCTGTCCACTTTAGTCTTTCCACTTTAGTTTTTCCACTTTAGTCTGTCCACTTCAGTCTTTCCACTATAGTCTGTCCACTTTAATCTTTCCACTTTAGCCTTTCCACTATAGTCTCCACTTTATTCTGTCCACTACAGTCTTTCCACTATAGTCTTTCCACTATAGTCTGTCCACTTTAGTCTTTCCACTATTCTCTGTCCACTTTAGTCTTTCCACTATACTCTCCACTTTATTCTGTCCACTACAGTCTTTCCACTATAGTCTTTCCACGATAGTTTGTCCACTTTAGTCTTTCCACTATAGTCTGTCCACTTTAGTCTTTCCACTATTCTCTGTCCACTTTAGTCTTCCCACTTTAGTCATTCCACTATAGTCTCCACTTTATTATGTCCACTACAGTCTTTCCACTATAGTCTTTCCACTATAGTCTGTGCACTTTAGTCTTTCCACTTTAATCTCTCCACTTTAGTCTTTCCACTTTAGTCTTTCCACTTTAGTCTTTCCACTTTAGTCTTTCCACTTTATTCTGTCCACTTCAGTGTGTACACTTTAGTCTGTCCACTGAGTCTTTCCACTTCAGTCTTTCCACTATAATCTGTTCACTTTAGTCTTTCCACTTTAGTCTTTCCACTATAGTCTATCCACTTTAGTCTTTCCACTTTAGTCTTTCCACTTTATTCTGTCCACTTTAGTCTTTCCACTTTAGTTTTTCCACTTTAGTCTGTCCACTTTAGTCTTTCCACTATAGTCTATCCACTTTAGTCTTTCCACTTTAGTCTTTCCACTTTATTCTGTCCACTTTAGTCTTTCCACTTTAGTTTTTCCACTACCGTCTTTCCACTATAGTCTTTCCACTATAGTCTGTCCACTTTAGTCTTTCCACTTTAGTCTTTCCACTATAGTCTCCACTTTATTCTGTCCACTACAGTCTTTCCACTTTAGTCTTTCCACTATTCTCTGTCCACTTTAGTCTGTCCACTTTAGTCTTTCCACTTTAGTCTTTCCACTATAGTCTCCTCTTTATTCTGTCCACTAAAGTCTTTCCACTATAGTCTTACCACTATAGTCTGTCCACTTTAGTCTTTCCACTTTAGTTTTTCCACTTTAGTCTGTCCACTTTAGTCTTTCCACTATAGTCTATCCACTTTTGTCTTTCCACTTTAGTCTTTCCACTTTATTCTCTCCACTTCAGTGTGTACACTTTAGTCTGTCCACTGAGTCTTTCCACTTCAGTCTTTCCACTATAGTCTCCACTTTATTTTGTCCACCACAGTCTTTCCAATTTAGTCTTTCCACTATTCTCTGTCCACTTTAGTCTTTCCACTATAGTCTCCACTTTATTCTGTCCACTACAGTCTTTCCAATATAGTCTTTCCACTATAGTCTGTCCACTTTAGTCTGTCCACTTTATTCTGTCCACTTTAGTCTTTCCACTTTAGTCATTTCCACTATCTTCTGTCCACTTTATTCTTTCCACTTTAGTCTTTCCACTTTGGTCTGTCCACTTTAGTCTTTCCACTACAGTCTGTCCACTTTAGTCTTTCCACTTTAGTCTTTCCACTATAGTCTCCACTTTATTCTGTCCACCACAGTCTTTCCAATTTAGTCTTTCCACTATTCTCTGTCCACTTTAGTCTTTCCACTATAGTCTCCACTTTATTCTGTCCACTACAGTCTTTCCAATATAGTCTTTCCACTATAGTCTGTCCACTTTAGTCTTTCCACTTTAGTTTTTCCACTTTAGTCTGTCCACTTCAGTCTTTCCACTATAGTCTGTCCACTTTCGTCTTTCCACTTTAGTCTTTCCTCTATAGTCTTCACTTTATTCTGTCCACTACAGTCTTTCCACTATAGCCTTTCCACTATAGTCTGTCCACTTGTCTAGTCTTTCCACTTTAGTTTTTCCACTTTAGTTTGTCCACTTTAGTCTTTCCACTATAGTCTATCCACTTTAGTCTTTCCATTTTAGTCTTTCCAATTTAGTCTGTCCACTGAGTCTTTCCACTTCATTCTTTCCACTATAGTCTGTCCACTTTAATCTTTCCACTTTAGTCTTTCCACTATAGTCTCCACTTTATTCTGACCACCACAGTCTTTCCAATTTAGTCTTTCCACTATTCTCTGTCCACTTTAGTCTTTCCACTATAGTCTCCACTTTATTCTGTCCACTACAGTCTTTCCACTATAGTCTTTCCACTACAGTATGTCCACTTTAGTCTTTCCACTATTCTCTGTCAACTTGAGTTTTTCCACTATAGTCTCCACTTTATTCTGTCCACTACAGTCTTTCCACTATAGTCTTTCCACTATAGTCTGTCCACTTTAGTCTTTCCACTTTAGTTTTTCCACTTTAGTCTGTCCACTTCAGTCTTTCCACTATAGTCTGTCCAGTTTAGTCTTTCCACTTTAGTCTTTCCACTATAGTCTCCACTTTATTCTGTCCACTACAGTCTTTCCACTATAGTCTTTCCACTAAAGTCTATCCACTTTAGTCTTTCCACTATTCTCTGTCCACTTTAGTCTTTCCATTATAGTCTCCACTTTATTCTGTCCACTACAGTCTTTCCACTATAGTCTGTCCACTGTAGTCTTTCCACTTTAGTCTTTCCACTATAGTCTCCAATTTATTCTGTCCACTATTCTCTGTCAACTTTAGTCTTTCCACTTTAGTCTTTCCACTATTCTCTGTCAACTTTAGTCTGTCCACTTTAGTCTTTCCACTATTCTCTGTCCACTTTAATCTTTCCACTATAGTCTTTCCACTATAGTCTGTCCTCTATAGTCTTTCCACTATAGTCTGTCCACTGTAGTCTTTCCACTTTAGTCTTTCCACTATAGTCTCCACTTTATTCTGTCCACTACAGTCTTTCCACTTTAGTCTTTCCACTATTCTCTGTCAACTTTAGTCTTTCCACTATAGTCTCCACTTTATTCTGTCCACTACAGTCTTTCCACTATAGTCTTTCCACTATAGTCTGTCCACTTTAGTCTTTCCACTATTCTCTGTCCACTTTAGTCTTTCCACTATAGTCTTTCCAATATAGTCTGTCCACTTTAGTCTTTCCACTATAGTCTGTCCAGTTTAGTCTTTCCACTTTAGTCTTTCCACTATTCTCTGTCCACTTTAGTCTTTCCACTATAGTCTTTCCAATCAGTCTTTCCACTATAGTCTGTCCAGTTTAGTCTTTCCACTATAGCCTTCACTTTATTCTGTCCACTACAGTCTTTCCACTATAGTGTTTCCACTAAAGTCTATCCACTTTAGTCTTTCCACTATTCTCTGTCAACTTTAGTCTTTCCACTTTAGTCTTTCCACTATAGTCTCCATTTTATTCTGTCCACTACAGTCTTTCCACTATCGTCTTTCCACTATAGTCTGTCCACTTTAGTCTTTCCATAATTCTCTGTCCACTTTAGTCTTTCCACTATAGTCTGTCCACTTTAGTCTTTCCACTATTCTCTGTCCACTTTAGTCTTTCCACTATAGTCTCCACTTTATTCTGTCCACTACAGTCTTTCCACTAAAGTCTTTCCACTATAGTCTGTCCACTTTAGTCTTTCCACTTTAATCTTTCCACTTTAGTCTGTCCACTTTAGTCTTTCCACTATAGCCTGTCCACTTTAGTCTTTCCACTATAGTCTTTCCACTATAGTCTGTCCACTTTAGTCTTTCCACTTTAGTTTTTCCACTTTAGTCTGTCCACTTCAATCTTTCCACTATAGTCTGTCCAGTTTAGTCATTCAACTTTAGTCTTTCCACTATAGTCTCCACTTTATTCTGTCAACTACAGTCTTTCCACTATAGTCTTTCCACTATAGTCTGTCCACTTTAGTCTTTCCACTTTAGTTTTTCCACTTTAGTCTGTCCACCTCAGTCTTTCCACTATAGTCTGTCCAGTTTAGTCATTCAACTTTAGTCTTTCCACTATAGTCTCCACTTTATTCTGTCAACTACAGTCTTTCCACTATAGTCTTTCCACTATTCTCTGTCCACTTTAATCTTTCCACTATAGTCTTTCCACTATAGTCTGTCCTCTATAGTCTTTCCACTATAGTCTGTCCACTGTAGTCTTTCCACTTTAGTCTTTCCACTATAGTCTCCACTTTATTCTGTCCACTACAGTCTTTCCACTTTAGTCTTTCCACTATTCTCTGTCAACTTTAGTCTTTCCACTATAGTCTCCACTTTATTCTGTCCACTACAGTCTTTCCACTATAGTCTTTCCACTATAGTCTGTCCACTTTAGTCTTTCCACTATTCTCTGTCCACTTTAGTCTTTCCACTATAGTCTTTCCAATATAGTCTGTCCACTTTAGTTTTTCCACTTTAGTCTGTCCACCTCAGTCTTTCCACTATATTCTGTCCAGTTTAGTCTTTCCACTTTAGTCTTTCAACTATAGTCTGTCCACTTTAGTCTTTCCACTACTCTCTGTAAACTTTAGTCTTTCCGCTTCAGTCTTTCCACTAGAGTCTGTCCACTTTAGTCTTTCCACTTTAGTCTGTCCACTTTAGTCTTTCCACTTTAGTCTTTCCACTTTAGTCATTTCCACTATCTTCTGTCCACTTTAGTCTTTCCACTTTAGTCTTTCAACTTTAGTCTGTCCACTTTAGTCTTTCCACTATAGTCTGTCCACTTTAGTCTTTCCACTATAGTCTGTCCACTTTAGTCTTTCCACTTTAATCTTTCCACTTTAGTCTTTCCACTTTAGTCTGTCCACTTTAGTCTTTCCACTATAGACTGTCCACTTTAGTCTTTCCACTATTCTCTTTCCCCTTTAGTCTTTCCACTACAGTCTCCACTTTATTCTGTCCACTACAGTTTTTCCGCTATAGTCTTTCTACTATAGTCTGTCCACTTTAGTCTTTCCACTATAGTCTGTCCACTTTGGTCTTTCCACTTTAGTCTTTCCGCTTTAGTCTGTCCACTTAGTCTTTCCACTATAGTCTTTCCACTATAGTCTCCACTTTATTCTGTCCACTACAGTCTTTCCACTATAGTCTTTTCACTATAGTCTGTCCACTTTAGTCTTTCCACTTTAGTTTATCCACTTTAGTCTGTCCACTTCAGTCTTTCCACTATAGTCTGTCCACTTTAATCTTTCCACTTTAGCCTTTCCACTATAGTCTCCACTTTATTCTGTCCACTACAGTCTTTCCACTATAGTCTTTCCACTATAGTCTGTCCACTTTAGTCTTTCCACTATTCTCTGTCCACTTTAGTCTTTCCACTATACTCTCCACTTTATTCTGTCCACTACAGTCTTTCCACTATAGTCTTTCCACGATAGTTTGTCCACTTTAGTCTTTCACCTATAGTCTGTCCACTTTAGTCTTCCCACTTTAGTCATTCCACTATAGTCTCCACTTTATTATGTCCACTACAGTCTTTCCACTATAGTCTTTCCTCTATAGTCTGTCCACTTTAGTCTTTCCACTTTAATCTCTCCACTTTAGTCTTTCCACTTTAGTCTTTCCACTTTAGTCTTTCCACTTTAGTCTTTCCACTTTATTCCGTCCACTTCAGTGTGTACACTTTAGTCTGTCCACTGAGTCTTTCCACTTCAGTCTTTCCACTATAATCTGTTCACTTTAGTCTTTCCACTTTAGTCTTTCCACTATAGTCTATCCACTTTAGTCTTTCCACTTTAGTCTTTCCACTTTATTCTGTCCACTTTAGTCTTTCCACTTTAGTTTTTCCACTTTAGTCTGTCCACTTTAGTCTTTCCACTATAGTCTATCCACTTTAGTCTTTCCACTTTAGTCTTTCCACTTTATTCTGTCCACTTTAGTCTTTCCACTTTAGTTTTTCCACTACAGTCTTTCCACTATAGTCTTTCCACTATAGTCTGTCCACTTTAGTCTTTCCACTTTAGTCTTTCCACTATAGTCTCCACTTTATTCTGTCCACTACAGTCTTTCCACTTTAGTCTTTCCACTATTCTCTGTCCACTTTAGTCTGTCCACTTTAGTTTTTCCACTACAGTCTTTCCACTATAGTCTTTCCACTATAGTCTGTCCACTTTAGTCTTTCCACTATAGTCTGTCCAGTTTAGTCTTTCCACTTTAGTCTTTCCACTATTCTCTGTCCACTTTAGTATTTCCACTATAGTCTTTCCAATCAGTCTTTCCACTATAGTTTGTCCAGTTTAGTCTTTCCACTATAGCCTTCACTTTATTCTGTCCACTACAGTCTTTCCACTATAGTGTTTCCACTAAAGTCTATCCACTTTAGTCTTTCCACTATTCTCTGTCAACTTTAGTCTTTCCACTTTAGTCTTTCCACTATAGTCTCCATTTTATTCTGTCCACTACAGTCTTTCCACTATCGTCTTTCCACTATAGTCTGTCCACTTTAGTCTTTCCATAATTCTCTGTCCACTTTAGTCTTTCCACTATAGTCTGTCCACTTTAGTCTTTCCACTATTCTCTGTCCACTTTAGTCTTTCCACTATAGTCTCCACTTTATTCTGTCCACTACAGTCTTTCCACTAAAGTCTTTCCACTATAGTCTGTCCACTTTAGTCTTTCCACTTTAATCTTTCCACTTTAGTCTGTCCACTTTAGTCTTTCCACTATAGCCTGTCCACTTTAGTCTTTCCACTATAGTCTTTCCACTATAGTCTGTCCACTTTAGTCTTTCCACTTTAGTTTTTCCACTTTAGTCTGTCCACTTCAATCTTTCCACTATAGTCTGTCCAGTTTAGTCATTCAACTTTAGTCTTTCCACTATAGTCTCCACTTTATTCTGTCAACTACAGTCTTTCCACTATAGTCTTTCCACTATAGTCTGTCCACTTTAGTCTTTCCACTTTAGTTTTTCCGTTTTAGTCTGTCCACCTCAGTCTTTCCACTATATTCTGTCCAGTTTAGTCTTTCCACTTTAGTCTTTCCACTATAGTCTCCACTTTATTCTGTCCACTACAGTCTTTCCACTATAGTCTTTCCAATAAAGTCTATCCACTTTAGTCTTTCCACTATTCTCTGTCCACTTTAGTCTTTCCACTATAGTCTCCACTTTATTCTGTCCACTACAGTCTTTCCACTATAGTCTTTCCACTATAGTCTGTCCACTGTAGTCTTTCCACTTTAGTCTTTCCACTATAGTCTCCACTTTATTCTGTCCACTACAGTCTTTCCACCATAGTCTTTCCACGATAGTCTGTCCACTTTAGTTTTTCCACTATTCTCTGTCCACGTTAGTCTTTCCACTATAGTCTTTCCAATATAGTCTGTCCACTTTAGTCTTTCCACTATAGTGTGTCCAGTTTAGTCTTTCCACTTTAGTCTTTCCACTATCCTCTGTCCACTTTAGTCTTTCCAATATAGTCTGTCCACTTCAGTCTTTCCACTATAGTCTGTCCAGTTTAGTCTTTCCACTTTAGTCTTTCCACTATAGTCTTCACTTTATTCTGTCCACTATAGTCTTTCCACTATAGTCTTTCCACTAAAGTCTATCCACTTTAGTCTTTCCACTATTCTCTGTCAACTTTAGTCTTTCCACTTTAGTCTTTCCACTACAGTCTCCACTTTATTCTGTCCACTATCTTTCCACTATTCTCTGTCAACTTTAGTCTTTCCACTATAGTCTCCACTTTATTCTGTCAACTACAGTCTTTCCACTATAGTCTTTCCACTATAGTCTGTCCACTTTAGTCTTTCCACTATTCTCTGTCCACTTTAGTCTTTCCACTATAGTCTTTCCAATATAGTCTGTCCACTTCAGTCTTTCCACTTTAGTCTTTCCACCTTAGTCTGTCCACTTTAGTCTTTCCACTATTCTCTGTCCACTTTAGTCTTTCCACTATAGTCTTTCCAATATAGTCTGTCCACTTTAGTCTTTCCACTATAGTCTGTCCAGTTTAGTCTTTCCACTTTAGTCTTTCCACTATAGTCTCCACTTTATTCTGTCCACTACAGTCTTTCCACTATAGTCTTTCCACTATAGTCTGTCCACTTTAGTCTTTCCACTATAGTCTGTCCACTTTAGTCTTTCTACTATTCTCTTACCACTTTAGTCTTTCCACTATAGTCTCCACTCTATTCTGTCCACTACAGTCTTTCCACTTTAGTCTTTCCACTATTCTCTGTCAACTTTAGTCTTTCCACTTTAGTCTTTCCACTATAGTCTCCACTTTATTCTGTCCACTACAGTCTTTCCACTATAGTCTTTCCACTATAGTCTGTCCACTATAGTCTTTCCACTAAAGTCTATCCACTTTAGTCTTTCCACTATTCTCTGTCAACTTTAGTCTTTCCACTATAGTCTTTCCAATATAGTCTGTCCACTTTAGTCTTTCCACTTTAGTTTTTCCACTTTAGTCTGTCCACTTCAGTCTTTCCACTATAGTCTGTCCAGTTTAGTCTTTCCACTTTAGTCTTTCTACTATAGTCTCCACTTTATTCTGTCCACTACAGTCTTTCAACTATAGTCTTTCCACTAAAGTCTATCTACTTTAGTCTTTCCACTATTCTCTGTCCACTTTAGTCTTTCCACTATAGTCTCCACTTTATTCTGTCCACTACAGTCTTTCCACTATAGTCTTTCCACTATAGTCTGTCTACTATAGTCTTTCCACTAAAGTCTATCCACTTTAGTCTTTCCACTATTCTCTGTCAACTTTATTCTTTCCACCTTAGTTTTTCCACTATAGTCTCCACTTAATTCTGTCCACTACAGTCTTTCCACTATAGTATTTCCACTATACTCTGTCCACTTTAGTCTTTCCACTATTCTCTGTCCACTTTAGTCTTTCCACTATAGTCTTTCCAATATAGTCTGTCCACTTTAGTCTTTCCACTTTAGTCTTTCCATCTTAGTCTGTCCACTTTAGTCTTTCCACTACAGTCTGTCCACTTTAGTCTTTCCACTATTCTCTGTCCACTTTAGTCTTTCCACTTTAGTCTTTCCACTATAGTCTCCACTCTATTCTGTCCACTACAGTCTTTCCACTATAGTCTTTTCACTATAGTCTGTCCACTGTAGTCTTTCCACTTTAGTCTTTCCACTATAGTCTCCACTTTATTCTGTCCACTACAGTCTTTCCACTTTAGTCTTTCCACTATTCTCTGTCAACTTTAGTCTTTCCACTATAGTCTCCACTTTATTCTGTCCACTACAGTTTTTCCACTATAGTCTTTCCACTATAGTCTGTCCACTTTAGTCTTTCCACTATTCTCTTTCCACTTTAGTCTTTCCACTATAGTCTCCACTTTATTCTGTCCACTACAGTCTTTCCACAATAGTCTTTCCACGATAGTCTGTCCACTTTAGTCTTTCCACTTTAATCTTTCCACTTTGGTCTGTCCACTTTAGTCTTTCCACTACAGTCTGTCCACTTTAGTCTTTCCACTATAGTCTTTCCACTATAGTCTGTCCACTTTAGTCTTTCCACTTTAGTTTTTCCACTTTAGTCTGTCCACTTCAGTCTTTCCACTATAGTCTGTCCAGTTTAGACTTTCCACTTTAGTCTTTCCACTATAGTCTCCACTTTATTCTGTCCACTACAGTCTTTCCACTATAGTCTTTCCACTATAGTCTGTCCACTTTAGTCTTTCCACTTTAGTTTTTCCACTTTAGTCTGTCCACTTCAGTCTTTCCACTATAGTCTGTCCAGTTTAGTCTTTCCACTTTAGTCTTTCCACTATAGTCTCCACTTTATTCTGTCCACTATAGTCTTTCCACTATAGTCTTTCCACTAAAGTCTATCCAATTTAGTCTTTCCACTATTCTCTGTCCACTTTAGTCTTTCCACTATAGTCTCCACTTTATTCTGTCCACTACAGTCTTTCCACTATAGTCTTTCCACTATAGTCTGTCCACTGTAGTCTTTCCACTTTAGTCTTTCCACTATAGTCTGTCCAGTTTAGTCTTTCCACTTTAGTCTTTCCACTATTCTCTGTCCACTTTAGTCTTTCCACTATTCTCTGTCCACTTTAGTCTTTCCACTATAGTCTCCACTTTATTCTGTCCACTACAGTCTTTCCACTATAGTCTTTCCACTATAGTCTGTCCACTGTAGTCTTTCCACTTTAGTCTTTCCACTATAGTCTCCACTTTATTCTGTCCACTACAGTCTTTCCACCATAGTCTTTCCACGATAGTCTGTCCACTTTAGTTTTTCCACTATTCTCTGTCCACTTTAGTCTTTCCACTATAGTCTTTCCAATATAGTCTGTCCACTTTAGTCTTTCCACTATAGTGTGTCCAGTTTAGTCTTTCCACTTTAGTCTTTCCACTATCCTCTGTCCACTTTAGTCTTTCCACTATAGTCTTTCCAATATAGTCTGTCCACTTCAGTCTTTCCACTATAGTCTGTCCACTATTGTCTTTCCACTATAGTCTTTCCACTAAAGTCTATCCACTTTAGTCTTTCCACTATTCTCTGTCAACTTTAGTCTTTCCACTTTAGTCTTTCCACTATAGTCTCCACTTTATTCTGTCCACTACAGTCTTTCCACTATAGTCTTTCCACTATAGTCTGTCCACTTTAGTCTTTCCACTATTCTCTGTCCATTTTAGTCTTTCCACTATAGTCTTTCCAATATAGTCTGTCCACTTTAGTCTTTCCACTTTAGTTTTTCCACTTTAGTCTGTCCACTTCAGTCTTTCCACTATAGTCTGTCCAGTTTAGTCTTTCCACTTTAGTCTTTCTACTATAGTCTCCACTTTATTCTGTCCACTACAGTCTTTCCACTATAGTCTTTCCACTAAAGTCTATCTACTTTAGTCTTTCCACTATTCTCTGTCCACTTTAGTCTTTCCACTATAGTCTCCACTTTATTCTGTCCACTACAGTCTTTCCACTATAGTCTTTCCACTATAGTCTGTCTACTATAGTCTTTCCACTAAAGTCTATCCACTTTAGTCTTTCCACTATTCTCTGTCAACTTTATTCTTTCCACCTTAGTTTTTCCACTATAGTCACCACTTAATTCTGTCCACTACAGTCTTTCCACTATAGTATTTCCACTATACTCTGTCCACTTTAGTCTTTCCACTATTCTCTGTCCACTTTAGTCTTTCCACTATAGTCTTTCCAATATAGTCTGTCCACTTTAGTCTTTCCACTTTAGTCTTTCCACCTTAGTCTGTCCACTTTAGTCTTTCCATTACAGTCTGTCCACTTTAGTCTTTCCACTATTCTCTGTCCACTTTAGTCTTTCCACTTTAGTCTTTCCACTATAGTCTCCACTCTATTCTGTCCACTGTAGTCTTTCCACTTTAGTCTTTCCGCTATAGTCTCCACTTTATTCTGTCCACTACAGTCTTTCCACTTTAGTCTTTCCACTATTCTCTGTCAACTTTAGTCTTTCCACTATAGTCTCCACTTTATTCTGTCCACTACAGTTTTTCCACTATAGTCTTTCCACTATAGTCTGTCCACTTTAGTCTTTCCACTATTCTCTGTCCACTTTAGTCTTTCCACTATAGTCTCCACTTTATTCTGTCCACTACAGTCTTTCCACTATAGTCTTTCCACGATAGTCTGTCCACTTTAGTCTTTCCACTTTAATCTTTCCACTTTGGTCTGTCCACTTTAGTCTTTCCACTACAGTCTGTCCACTTTAGTCTTTCCACTATAGTCTTTCCACTATAGTCTGTCCACTTTAGTCTTTCCACTTTAGTTTTTCCACTTTAGTCTGTCCACTTCAGTCTTTCCACTATAGTCTGTCCAGTTTAGACTTTCCACTTTAGTCTTTCCACTATAGTCTCCACTTTCTTCTGTCCACTACAGTCTTTCCACTATAGTCTTTCCACTATAGTCTGTCCACTTTAGTCTTTCCACTTTCGTTTTTCCACTTTAGTCTGTCCACTTCAGTCTTTCCACTATAGTCTGTCCAGTTTAGTCTTTCCACTTTAGTCTTTCCACTATAGTCTCCACTTTATTCTGTCCACTAGAGTCTTTCCACTATAGTCTTTCCACTAAAGTCTATCCAGTTTAGTCTTTCCACTATTCTCTGTCCACTTTAGTCTTTCCACTATAGTCTCCACTTTATTCTGTCCACTACAGTCTTTCCACTATAGTCTTTCCACTATAGTCTGTCCACTGTAGTCTTTCCACTTTAGTCTTTCCACTATAGTCTGTCCAGTTTAGTCTTTCCACTTTAGTCTTTCCACTATTCTCTGTCCACTTTAGTCTTTCCACTATAGTCTTTCCAATCAGTCTTTCCACTATAGTCTGTCCAGTTTAGTCTTTCCACTATAGTCTTCACTTTATTCTGTCCACGACAGTCTTTCCACTATAGTGTTTCCACTAAAGTCTATCCACTGTAGTCTTTCCACTATTCTCTGTCAACTTTAGTCTTTCCACTTTAGTCTTTCCACTATAGTCTCCATTTTATTCTGTCCACTACAGTCTTTCCACTATCGTCTTTCCACTATAGTCTGTCCACTTTAGTCTTTCCATAATTCTCTGTCCACTTTAGTCTTTCCATTATAGTCTGTCCACTTTAGTCTTTCCACTATTCTCTGTCAACTTTAGTCTTTCCACTATAGTCTCCACTTTATTCTGTCCACTACAGTCTTTCCACTAAAGTCTTTCCACTATAGTCTGTCCACTTTAGTCTTTCCACTTTAATCTTTCCACTTTAGTCTGTCCACTTTAGTCTTTCCACTATAGTCTGTCCACTTTAGTCTTTCCACTATAGTCTTTCCAATATAGTCTGTCCACTTTAGTCTTTCCACTATAGTGTGTCCAGTTTAGTCTTTCCACTTTAGTCTTTCCACTATCCTCTGTCCACTTTAGTCTTTCCACTATAGTCTTTCCAATATAGTCTGTCCACTTCAGTCTTTCCACTATAGTCTGTCCAGTTTAGTCTTTCCACTTTAGTCTTTCCACTATAGTCTTCACTTTATTCTGTCCACCACAGTCTTTCCACTATAGTCTTTTCACTAAAGTCTATCCACTTTAGTCTTTCCACTATTCTCTGTCAACTTTAGTCTTTCCACTTTAGTCTTTCCACTATAGTCTCCACTTTATTCTGTCCACTACAGTCTTTCCACTATAGTCTTTCCACTATAGTCTGTCCAATTTAGTCTTTCCACTATTCTCTGTCCACTTTAGTCTTTCCACTATAGTCTTTCCAATATAGTCTGTCCACTTTAGTCTTTCCACTTTAGTTTTTCCACTTTAGTCTGTCCACTTCAGTCTTTCCACTATAGTCTGTCCAGTTTAGTCTTTCCACTTTAGTCTTTCCACTATAGTCTCCACTTTATTCTGTCCACTACATTCTTTCCACTATAGTCTTTCCACTAAAGTCTATCTACTTTATTCTTTCCACTATTCTCTGTCCACTTTAGTCTTTCCACTATAGTCTTTCCACTATAGTCTGTCTACTATAGTCTTTCCACTAAAGTCTATCCACTTTAGTCTTTCCACTATTCTCTGTCAACTTTAGTCTTTCCACTTTAGTCTTTCCACTATAGTCTCCACTTAATTCTGTCCACTACAGTCTTTCCACTATAGTATTTCCACTATACTCTGTCCACTTTAGTCTTTCCACTATTCTCTGTCCACTTTAGTCTTTCCACTATAGTCTTTCCAATATAGTCTGTCCCACTTTAGTCTTTCCACTTTAGTCTTTCCACCTTAGTCTGTCCACTTTAGTCTTTCCACTACAGTCTGTCCACTTTAGTCTTTCCCACTATTTTCTGTCCACTTTAGTCTTTCCACTTTAGTCTTTCCACTATAGTCTCCACTCTATTCTGTCCACTACAGTCTTTCCACTATAGTCTTTTCATTATAGTCTGTCCACTGTAGTCTTTCCACTTTAGTCTTTCCACTATAGTCTCCACTTTATTCTGTCCACTACAGTCTTTCAACTTTAGTCTTTTCCACTATTCTCTGTCAACTTTAGTCTTTCCACTATAGTCTTCACTTTATTCTGTCCACTACAGTTTTTCCACTATAGTCTTTCCACTATAGTCTGTCCACTTTAGTCTTTCCACTATTCTCTGTCCACTTAGTTTTTCCACTTTAGTCTTTCCACTATAGTCTCCACTTTATTCTGTCCACTACAGTCTTTCCACTATAGTCTTTCCACGATAGTCTGTCCACTTTAGTCTTTCCACTTTAATCTTTCCACTTTGGTCTGTCCACTTTAGTCTTTCCACTGCAGTCTGTCCACTTTAGTCTTTCCACTATAGTCTTTCCACTATAGTCTTTCCACTTTAGTCTTTCCACTTTAGTTTTTCCACTTTAGTCTGTCCACTTCAGTCTTTCCACTATAGTCTGTCCAGTTTAGACTTTCCACTTTAGTCTTTCAACTATAGTCTCCACTTTATTCTGTCCACTACAGTCTTTCCACTATAGTCTTTCCACTATAGTCTGTCCACTTTAGTCTTTCCACTTTAGTTTTTCCACTTTAGTCTGTCCACTTCAGTCTTTCCACTATAGTCTGTCCAGTTTAGTCTTTCCACTTTAGTCTTTTCACTATAGTCTCCACTTTATTCTGTCCACTATAGTCTTTCCACTATAGTCTTTCACTAAGCTATCCAATTTAGTCTTTCCACTATTCTCTGTCCACTTTAGTCTTTCCACTATAGTCTCCACTTTATTCTGTCCACTACAGTCTTTCCACTATAGTCTTTCCACTATAGTCTGTCCACTGTAGTCTTTCCACTTTAGTCTTTCCACTATAGTCTCCACTTTATTCTGTCCACTACAGTCTTTCCACTTTAGTCTCTCCACTATTATCTGTCAACTTTAGTCTTTCCACTATAGTCTCCACTTTATTCTGTCCACTACAGTCTTTCCACTATAGTCTTTCCACTATAGTCTGTCCACTTTAGTCTTTCCACTATTCTCTGTCCACTTTAGTCTTTCCACTATAGTCTTTCCAATATAGTCTGTCCACTTTAGTCTTTCCACTATAGTCTGTCCAGTTTAGTCTTTCCACTTTAGTCTTTCCACTATTCTCTGTCCACTTTAGTCTTTCCACTATAGTCTTTCCAATATAGTCTGTCCACTTCAGTCTTTCACTATAGTCTGTCCAGTTTAGTCTTTCCACTTTCGTCTTTCCACTATAGTCTTCAATTTATTCTGTCCACTACAGTCTTTCCACTATAGTCTTTCCACTAAAGTCTATCCACTTTAATCTTTCCACTATTCTCTGTCAACTTTAGTCTTTCCACTATAGTCTCCACTTTATTCTGTCAACTACAGTCTTTCCACTATAGTCTTTCCACTATAGTCTGTCCACTTTAGTCTTTCCACTATTCTCTGTCCACTTTAGTCTTTCCACTATAGTCTTTCCAATATAGTCTGTCCACTTCAGTCTTTCCACTTTAGTCTTTCCACCTTAGTCTGTCCACTTTAGTCTTTCCACTATTCTCTGTCCACTTTAGTCTTTCCACTATAGTCTTTCCAATATAGTCTGTCCACTTTAGTCTTTCCACTATAGTCTGTCCAGTTTAGTCTTTCCACTTTAGTCTTTCCACTATAGTCTCCACTTTATTCTGTCCACTACAGTCTTTCCACTATAGTCTTTCCACTATAGTCTGTCCACTTTAGTCTTTCCACTATAGTCTGTCCACTTTAGTCTTTCTACTATTCTCTTACCACTTTAGTCTTTCCACTATAGTCTCCACTCTATTCTGTCCACTACAGTCTTTCCACTTTAGTCTTTCCACTATTCTCTGTCAACTTTAGTCTTTCCACTTTAGTCTTTCCACTATAGTCTCCACTTTATTCTGTCCACTACAGTCTTTCCACTATAGTCTTTCCACTATAGTCTGTCCACTATAGTCTTTCCACTAAAGTCTATCCACTTTAGTCTTTCCACTATTCTCTGTCAACTTTAGTCTTTCCACTATAGTCTCCAATTTATTCTGTCCACTACAGTCTTTCCACTTTAGTCTTTCCACTATTCTCTGTCAACTTTAGTCTTTCCACTATAGTCTTTCCACTATAGTCTGTCCACTTTAGTCTTTCCACTATAGTCTGTCCACTTTAGTCTTTCTACTATTCTCTTACCACTTTAGTCTTTCCACTATAGTCTCCACTCTATTCTGTCCACTACAGTCTTTCCACTTTAGTCTTTCCACTATTCTCTGTCCACTGTAGTCTTTCCACTTTAGTCTTTCCCTATAGTCTCCACTTTATTCTGTCCACTACAGTCTTTCCACTTTAGTCTTTCCACTATTCTCTGTCAACTTTAGTCTTTCCACTTTAGTCTTTCCACTACAGTCTCCACTTTATTCTGTCCACTACAGTCTTTCCACTATAGTCTTTCCACTATAGTCTGTCCACTATAGTCTTTCCACTAAAGTCTATCCACTTTAGTCTTTCCACTATTCTCTGTCAACTTTAGTCTTTCCACTTTAGTCTTTCCACTATAGTCTCCAATTTATTCTGTCCACTACAGTCTTTCCACTTTAGTCTTTCCACTATTCTCTGTCAACTTTAGTCTTTCCACTTTAGTCTTTCCACAATAGTCTCTACTTTATTCTGTCCACTACAGTTTGTCCACTATAGTCTTTCCACTATAGTCTGTCCACTTTAGTCTTTCCACTATTCTCTGTCCACTTTAATCTTTCCACTATAGTCTTTCCACTATAGTCTGTCCTCTATAGTCTTTCCACTATAGTCTGTCCACTGTAGTCTTTCCACTTTAGTCTTTCCACTATAGTCTCCACTTTATTCTGTCCACTACAGTCTTTCCACTTTAGTCTTTCCACTATTCTCTGTCAACTTTAGTCTTTCCACTTTAGTCTTTCCACTATAGTCTCTACTTTATTCTGTCCACTACAGTCTTTCCACTATAGTCTTTCCACTAAAGTCTATCCACTTTAGTCTTTCCACTATAGTCTCCAATTTATTCTGTCCTCTACAGTCTTTCCACTTTAGTCTTTCCACTATTCTCTGTCAACTTTAGTCTTTCCACTTTAGTCTTTCCACTTTAGTCTTTCCACTATAGTCTCCACTTTATTCTGTCCACTACAGTCTTTCCACTATAGTCTGTCCACTGTAGTCTTTCCACTTTAGTCTTTCCACTATAGTCTCCAAATTATTCTGTCCACTACAGTCTTTCCACTTTAGTCTTTCCACTATTCTCTGTCAACTTTAGTCTTTCCACTTTAGTCTTTCCACTATAGTCTCCACTTTATTCTGTCCACTACAGTTTGTCCACTATAGTCTTTCCACTATAGTCTGTCCACTTTAGTCTTTCCACTATTCTCTGTCAACTTTAATCTTTCCACTATAGTCTTTCCACTATAGTCTGTCCTCTATAGTCTTTCCACTATAGTCTGTCCACTGTAGTCTTTCCACTTTAGTCTTTCCACTATAGTCTCCACTTTATTCTGTCCACTACAGTCTTTCCACTTTTGTCTTTCCACTATTCTCTGTCAACTTTAGTCTTTCCACTTTAGTCTTTCCACTATAGTCTCCACTTTATTCTGTCCACTACAGTCTTTCCACTATAGTCTTTCCACTATAGTCTGTCCACTTTAGTCTTTCCACTATTCTCTGTCCACTTTAGTCTTTCCACTATAGTCTTTCCAATATAGTCTGTCCACTTTAGTCTTTCCACTATAGTCTGTCCAGTTTAGTCTTTCCACTTTAGTCTTTCCACCATAGTCTCCACTTTATTCTGTCCACTACATTCTTTCCACTATAGTCTTTCCACTAAAGTCTATCTACTTTAGTCTTTCCACTATTCTCTGTCCACTTTAGTCTTTCCACTATAGTCTCCACTTTATTCTGTCCACCACAGTCTTTCCACTATAGTCTTTCCACTATAGTCTGTCTACTATAGTCTTTCCACTAAAGTCTATCCACTTTAGTCTTTCCACTATTCTCTGTCAACTTTAGTCTTTCCACTTTAGTCTTTCCACTAGAGTCTCCACTTAATTCTGTCCACTACAGTCTTTCCACTATGGTATTTCCACTATACTCTGTCCACTTTAGTCTTTCCACTATTCTCTGTCCACTTTAGTCTTTCCACTATAGTCTTTCCAATATAGTCTGTCCACTTTAGTCTTTCCACTTTAGTCTTTCCACCTTAGTCTGTCCACTTTAGTCTTTCCACTACAGTCTGTCCACTTTAGTCTTTCCACTATTTTCTGTCCACTTTAGTCTTTCCACTTTAGTCTTTCCACTATAGTCTCCACTCTATTCTGTCCACTACAGTCTTTCCACTATAGTCTTTTCACTATAGTCTGTCCACTGTAGTCTTTCCACTTTAGTCTTTCCACTATAGTCTCCACTTTATTCTGTCCACTACAGTCTTTCCACTTTAGTCTTTCCACTATTCTCTGTCAACTTTAGTCTTTCCACTATTCTCTGTCAGCTTTAGTCTTTCCACTATAGTCTTCACTTTATTCTGTCCACTACAATTTTTCCACTATAGTCTTTCCACTATAGTCTGTCCACTTTAGTCTTTCCACTATTCTCTGTCCACTTTAGTCTTTCCACTTTAGTCTTTCCACTATAGTCTCCACTTTATTCTGTCCACTACAGTCTTTCCACTATAGTCTTTCCACGATAGTCTGTCCACTTTAGTCTTTCCACTTTAATCTTTCCACTTTGGTCTGTCCAATTTAGTCTTTCCACTACAGTCTGTCCACTTTAGTCTTTCCACTATAGTCTTTCCACTATAGTCTTCCCACTTTAGTCTTTCCACTTTAGTTTTTCCACTTTAGTCTGTCCACTTCAGTCTTTCCACTATAGTCTGTCCAGTTTAGACTTTCCACTTTAGTCTTTCCACTATAGTCTCCACTTTATTCTGTCCACTACAGTCTTTCCACTATAGTCTTTCCACTATAGTCTGTCCACTTTAGTCTTTCCACTATAGTCTGTCCACTTTAGTCTTTCTACTATTCTCTTACCACTTTAGTCTTTCCACTATAGTCTCCACTCTATTCTGTCCACTACAGTCTTTCCACTATAGTCTTTCCACTATAGTCTGTCCACTGTAGTCTTTCCACTTTAGTCTTTCCCCTATAGTCTCCACTTTATTCTGTCCACTACAGTCTTTCCACTTTAGTCTTTCCACTATTCTCTGTCAACTTTAGTCTTTCCACTTTAGTCTTTCCACTATAGTCTCCACTTTATTCTGTCCACTACAGTCTTTCCACTATAGTCTTTCCACTATAGTCTGTCCACTATAGTCTTTACACTAAAGTCTATCCACTTTAGTCTTTCCACTATTCTCTGTCAACTTTAGTCTTTCCACTATAGTCTCCAATTTATTCTGTCCACTACAGTCTTTCCACTTTAGTCTTTCCACTATTCTCTGTCAACTTTAGTCTTTCCACTTTAGTCTTTCCACTATAGTCTCCACTTTATTCTGTCCACTACAGTTTGTCCACTATAGTCTTTCCACTATAGTCTGTCCACTTTAGTCTTTCCACTATTCTCTGTCCACTTTAATCTTTCCACTATAGTCTTTCCACTATAGTCTGTCCTCTATAGTCTTTCCACTATAGTCTGTCCACTGTAGTCTTTCCACTTTAGTCTTTCCACTATAGTCTCCACTTTATTCTGTCCACTACAGTCTTTCCACTTTAGTCTTTCCAGTATTCTCTGTCAACTTTAGTCTTTCCATTATAGTCTCCACTTTATTCTGTCCACTACAGTCTTTCCACTATAGTATGTCCACTGTAGTCTTTCCACTTTAGTCTTTCCACTATAGTCTCCAATTTATTCTGTCCACTACAGTCTTTCCACTTTAGTCTTTCCACTATTCTCTGTCAACTTTAGTCTTTCCACTTTAGTCTTTCCACTATAGTCTCCACTTTATTCTGTCCACTACAGTCTTTCCACTATAGTCTTTCCACTAAAGTCTATCCACTTTAGTCTTTCCACTATAGTCTCCAATTTATTCTGTCCACTACAGTCTTTCCACTTTAGTCTTTCCACTATTCTCTGTCAACTTTAGTCTTTCCACTTTAGTCTTTCCACTTTAGTCTTTCCACTATAGTCTCCACTTTATTCTGTCCACTACAGTCTTTCCACTATAGTCTGTCCACTGTAGTCTTTCCACTTTAGTCTTTCCACTATAGTCTCCAATTTATTCTGTCCGCTACAGTCTTTCCACTTTAGTCTTTCCACTATTCTCTGTCAACTTTAGTCTTTCCACTTTAGTCTTTCCACTATAGTCTCCACTTTATTCTGTCCACTACAGTTTGTCCACTATAGTCTTTCCACTATAGTCTGTCCACTTTAGTCTTTCCACTATTCTCTGTCCACTTGAATCTTTCCACTATAGTCTTTCCACTATAGTCTGTCCTCTATAGTCTTTCCACTATAGTCTGTCCACTGTAGTCTTTCCACTTTAGTCTTTCCACTATAGTCTCCACTTTATTCTGTCCACTACAGTCTTTCCACTTTAGTCTTTCCACTATTCTCTGTCAACTTTAGTCTTTCCACTTTAGTCTTTCCACCTTAGTCTGTCCACTTGAGTCTTTCCACTACAGTCTGTCCACTTTAGTCTTTCCACTATTCTCTGTCCACTTTAGTCTTTCCACTTTAGTCTTTCCACTATAGTCTCCACTCTATTCTGTCCACTACAGTCTTTCCACTATAGTCTTTTCACTATAGTCTGTCCACTGTAGTCTTTCCACTTTAGTCTTTCCACTATAGTCTCCACTTTATTCTGTCCACTACAGTCTTTCCACTTTAGTCTTTCCACTATTCTCTGTCAACTTTAGTCTTTCCACTATGGTCTTCACTATATTCTGTCCACTACAGTTTTTCCACTATAGTCTTTCCACTATAGTCTGTCCACTTTAGTCTTTCCACTATTCTCTGTCCACTTTAGTCTTTCCACTTTAGTCTTTCCATTATAGTCTCCACTTTATTCTGTCCACTACAGTCTTTCAACTATAGTCTTTCCACGATAGTCTGTCCACTTTAGTCTTTCCACTTTAATCTTTCCACTTTGGTCTGTCCACTTTAGTCTTTCCACTACAGTCTGTCCACTTTAGTCTTTCCACTACAGTCTTTCCACTATAGTCTGTCCACTTTAGTCTTTCCACTTTAGTTTTTCCACTTTAGTCTGTCCACTTCAGTCTTTCCACTATAGTCTGTCCAGTTTAGACTTTCCACTTTAGTCTTTCCACTATAGTCTCAACTTTATTCTGTCCACTACAGTCTTTCCACTATAGTCTTTCCACTATAGTCTGTCCACTTTAGTCTTTCCACTTTAGTTTTTCCACTTTAGTCTGTCCACTTCAGTCTTTCCACTATAGTCTGTCCAGTTTAGTCTTTCCACTTTAGTCTTTCCACTATAGTCTCCACTTTATTCTGTCCACTATAGTCTTTCCACTATAGTCTTTCCACTAAAGTCTATCCAATTTAGTCTTTCCACTATTCTCTGTCCACTTTAGTCTTTCCACTATAGTCTCCACTTTATTCTGTCCACTACAGTCTTTCCACTTTAGTCTCTCCACTATTATCTGTCAACTTTAGTCTTTCCACTTTAGTCTTTCCAATATAGTCTCCACTTTATTCTGTCCACTACAGTCTTTCCACTATAGTCTTTCCACTATAGTCTGTCCACTTTAGTCTTTCCACTATTCTCTGTCCACTTTAGTCTTTCCACTATAGTCTTTCCAATATAGTCTGTCCACTTTAGTCTTTCCACTATAGTCTGTCCAGTTTAGTCTTTCCACTTTAGTCTTTCCACTATTCTCTGTCCACTTTAGTCTTTCCACTATAGTCTTTCCAATATAGTCTGTCCACTTCAGTCTTTCCACTATAGTCTGTCCAGTTTAGTCTTTCCACTTTCGTCTTTCCACTATAGTCTTCACTTTATTCTGTCCACTACAGTCTTTCCACTATAGTCTTTCCACTAAAGTCTATCCACTTTAATCTTTCCACTATTCTCTGTCAACTTTAGTCTTTCCACTATAGTCTCCACTTTATTCTGTCCACCACAGTCTTTCCACTATAGTCTTTCCACTATAGTCTTTCCACTATAGTCTGTCCACTGTAGTCTTTCCACTTTAGTCTTTCCCCTATAGTCTCCACTTTATTCTGTCCACTACAGTCTTTCCACTTTAGTCTTTCCACTATTCTCTGTCAACTTTAGTCTTTCCACTTTAGTCTTTCCACTATAGTCTCCACTTTATTCTGTCCACTACAGTCTTTCCACTTTAGTCTTTCCACTATAGTCTCCACTTTATTCTGTCCACTACAGTCTTTCCACTATAGTCTTTCCACTATAGTCTGTCCACTATAGTCTTTCCACTAAAGTCTATCCACTTTAGTCTTTCCACTATTCTCTGTCAACTTTAGTCTTTCCACTTTAGTCTTTCCACTATAGTCTCCAATTTATTCTGTCCACTACAGTCTTTCCACTTTAGTCTTTCCACTATTCTCTGTCAACTTTAGTCTTTCCACTTTAGTCTTTCCACTATAGTCTCCACTTTATTCTGTCCACTACAGTCTTTCCACTATAGTCTTTCCACTAAAGTCTATCCACTTTAGTCTTTCCACTATAGTCTCCAATTTATTCTGTCCACTACAGTCTTTCCACTTTAGTCTTTCCACTATTCTCTGTCAACTTTAGTCTTTCCACTTTAGTCTTTCCACTTTAGTCTTTCCACTATAGTCTCCACTTTATTCTGTCCACTACAGTCTTTCCACTATAGTCTGTCCACTGTAGTCTTTCCACTTTAGTCTTTCCACTATAGTCTCCAATTTATTCTGTCCGCTACAGTCTTTCCACTTTAGTCTTTCCACTATTCTCTGTCAACTTTAGTCTTTCCACTTTAGTCTTTCCACTATAGTCTCCACTTTATTCTGTCCACTACAGTTTGTCCACTATAGTCTTTCCACTATAGTCTGTCCACTTTAGTCTTTCCACTATTCTCTGTCCACTTGAATCTTTCCACTATAGTCTTTCCACTATAGTCTGTCCTCTATAGTCTTTCCACTATAGTCTGTCCACTGTAGTCTTTCCACTTTAGTCTTTCCACTATAGTCTCCACTTTATTCTGTCCACTACAGTCTTTCCACTTTAGTCTTTCCACTATTCTCTGTCAACTTTAGTCTTTCCACTTTAGTCTTTCCACCTTAGTCTGTCCACTTGAGTCTTTCCACTACAGTCTGTCCACTTTAGTCTTTCCACTATTCTCTGTCCACTTTAGTCTTTCCACTTTAGTCTTTCCACTATAGTCTCCACTCTATTCTGTCCACTACAGTCTTTCCACTATAGTCTTTTCACTATAGTCTGTCCACTGTAGTCTTTCCACTTTAGTCTTTCCACTATAGTCTCCACTTTATTCTGTCCACTACAGTCTTTCCACTTTAGTCTTTCCACTATTCTCTGTCAACTTTAGTCTTTCCACTATGGTCTTAACTATATTCTGTCCACTACAGTTTTTCCACTATAGTCTTTCCACTATAGTCTGTCCACTTTAGTCTTTCCACTATTCTCTGTCCACTTTAGTCTTTCCACTTTAGTCTTTCCATTATAGTCTCCACTTTATTCTGTCCACTACAGTCTTTCAACTATAGTCTTTCCACGATAGTCTGTCCACTTTAGTCTTTCCACTTTAATCTTTCCACTTTGGTCTGTCCACTTTAGTCTTTCCACTACAGTCTGTCCACTTTAGTCTTTCCACTACAGTCTTTCCACTATAGTCTGTCCACTTTAGTCTTTCCACTTTAGTTTTTCCACTTTAGTCTGTCCACTTCAGTCTTTCCACTATAGTCTGTCCAGTTTAGACTTTCCACTTTAGTCTTTCCACTATAGTCTCAACTTTATTCTGTCCACTACAGTCTTTCCACTATAGTCTTTCCACTATAGTCTGTCCACTTTAGTCTTTCCACTTTAGTTTTTCCACTTTAGTCTGTCCACTTCAGTCTTTCCACTATAGTCTGTCCAGTTTCGTCTTTCCACTTTAGTCTTTCCACTATAGTCTCCACTTTATTCTGTCCACTATAGTCTTTCCACTATAGTCTTTCCACTAAAGTCTATCCAATTTAGTCTTTCCACTATTCTCTGTCCACTTTAGTCTTTCCACTATAGTCTCCACTTTATTCTGTCCACTACAGTCTTTCCACTTTAGTCTCTCCACTATTATCTGTCAACTTTAGTCTTTCCACTTTAGTCTTTCCAATATAGTCTCCACTTTATTCTGTCCACTACAGTCTTTCCACTATAGTCTTTCCACTATAGTCTGTCCACTTTAGTCTTTCCACTATTCTCTGTCCACTTTAGTCTTTCCACTATAGTCTTTCCAATATAGTCTGTCCACTTTAGTCTTTCCACTATAGTCTGTCCAGTTTAGTCTTTCCACTTTAGTCTTTCCACTATTCTCTGTCCAATTTAGTCTTTCCACTATAGTCTTTCCAATATAGTCTGTCCAGTTCAGTCTTTCCACTATAGTCTGTCCAGTTTAGTCTTTCCACTTTCGTCTTTCCACTATAGTCTTCACTTTATTCTGTCCACTACAGTCTTTCCACTATAGTCTTTCCACTAAAGTCTATCCACTTTAATCTTTCCACTATTCTCTGTCAACTTTAGTCTTTCCACTATAGTCTCCACTTTATTCTGTCCACCACAGTCTTTCCACTATAGTCTTTCCACTATAGTCTTTCCACTATAGTCTGTCCACTGTAGTCTTTCCACTTTAGTCTTTCCCCTATAGTCTCCACTTTATTCTGTCCACTACAGTCTTTCCACTTTAGTCTTTCCACTATTCTCTGTCAACTTTAGTCTTTCCACTTTAGTCTTTCCACTATAGTCTCCACTTTATTCTGTCCACTACAGTCTTTCCACTATAGTCTTTCCACTATAGTCTGTCCACTATAGTCTTTCCACTAAAGTCTATCCACTTTAGTCTTTCCACTATTCTCTGTCAACTTTAGTCTTTCCACTTTAGTCTTTCCACTATAGTCTCCAATTTATTCTGTCCACTACAGTCTTTCCACTTTAGTCTTTCCACTATTCTCTGTCAACTTTAGTCTTTCCACTTTAGTCTTTCCACTATAGTCTCCACTTTCTTCTGTCCACTACAGTTTGTCCACTATAGTCTTTCCACTATAGTCTGTCCACTTTAGTCTTTCCACTATTCTCTGTCCACTTTAATCTTTCCACTATAGTCTTTCCACTATAGTCTGTCCTCTATAGTCTTTCCACTATAGTCTGTCCACTGTAGTCTTTCCACTTTAGTCTTTCCACTATAGTCTCCACTTTATTCTGTCCACTACAGTCTTTCCACTTTAGTCTTTCCACTATTCTCTGTCAACTTTAGTCTTTCCACTATAGTCTGTCCACTTTAGTCTTTCCACTTTAGTTTTTCCACTTTAGTCTGTCCACTTCAGTCTTTCCACTATAGTCTGTCCACTGTAGTCTTTCCACTTTAGTCTTTCCACTATAGTCTCCAATTTATTCTGTCCACTACAGTCTTTCCACTTTAGTCTTTCCACTATTCTCTGTCAACTTTAGTCTTTCCACTTTAGTCTTTCCACTATAGTCTCCACTTTATTCTGTCCACTACAGTCTTTCCACTATAGTCTTTCCACTAAAGTCTATCCACTTTAGTCTTTCCACTATAGTCTCCAATTTATTCTGTCCACTACAGTCTTTCCACTTTAGTCTTTCCACTATTCTCTGTCAACTTTAGTCTTTCCACTTTAGTCTTTCCACTTTAGTCTTTCCACTATAGTCTCCACTTTATTCTGTCCACTACAGTCTTTCCACTATAGTCTGTCCACTGTAGTCTTTCCACTTTAGTCTTTCCACTATAGTCCCCAATTTATTCTGTCCGCTACAGTCTTTCCCCTTTAGTCTTTCCACTATTCTCTGTCAACTTTAGTCTTTCCACTTTAGTCTTTCCACTATAGTCTCCACTTTATTCTGTCCACTAGTCTTTCCACTATAGTCTGTCCACTGTAGTCTTTCCACTTTAGTCTTTCCACTATAGTCTCCACTTTATTCTGTCCACTACAGTCTTTCCACTTTAGTCTTTCCACTATTCTCTGTCAACTTTAGTCTTTCCACTTTAGTCTTTCCACCTTAGTCTGTCCACTTTAGTCTTTCCACTACAGTCTGTCCACTTTAGTCTTTCCACTATTCTCTGTCCACTTTAGTCTTTCCACTTTAGTCTTTCCACTATAGTCTCCACTCTATTCTGTCCACTACAGTCTTTCCACTATAGTCTTTTCACTATAGTCTGTCCACTGTAGTCTTTCCACTTTAGTCTTTCCACTATAGTCTCCACTTTATTCTGTCCACTACAGTCTTTCCACTTTAGTCTTTCCACTATTCTCTGTCAACTTTAGTCTTTCCACTATGGTCTTCACTATATTCTGTCCACTACAGTTTTTCCACTATAGTCTTTCCACTATAGTCTGTCCACTTTAGTCTTTCCACTATTCTCTGTCCACTTTAGTCTTTCCACTTTAGTCTTTCCACTATAGTCTCCACTTTATTCTGTCCACTACAGTCTTTCAACTATAGTCTTTCCACGATAGTCTGTCCACTTTAGTCTTTCCACTTTAATCTTTCCACTTTGGTCTGTCCACTTTAGTCTTTCCACTACAGTCTGTCCACTTTAGTCTTTCCACTACAGTCTTTCCACTATAGTCTGTCCACTTTAGTCTTTCCACTTTAGTTTTTCCACTTTAGTCTGTCCACTTCAGTCTTTCCACTATAGTCTGTCCAGTTTAGACTTTCCACTTTAGTCTTTCCACTATAGTCTCAACTTTATTCTGTCCACTACAGTCTTTCCACTATAGTCTTTCCACTATAGTCTGTCCACTTTAGTCTTTCCACTTTAGTTTTTCCACTATAGTCTCCACTTTATTCTGTCCACTATAGTCTTTCCACTATAGTCTTTCCACTAAAGTCTATCCAATTTAGTCTTTCCACTATTCTCTGTCCACTTTAGTCTTTCCACTATAGTCTCCACTTTATTCTGTCCACTACAGTCTTTCCACTTTAGTCTCCACTTTATTCTGTCCACTACAGTCTTTCAACTATAGTCTTTCCACGATAGTCTGTCCACTTTAGTCTTTCCACTTTAATCTTTCCACTTTGGTCTGTCCACTTTAGTCTTTCCACTACAGTCTGTCCACTTTAGTCTTTCCACTACAGTCTTTCCACTATAGTCTGTCCACTTTAGTCTTTCCACTTTAGTTTTTCCACTTTAGTCTGTCCACTTCAGTCTTTCCACTATAGTCTGTCCAGTTTAGACTTTCCACTTTAGTCTTTCCACTATAGTCTCAACTTTATTCTGTCCACTACAGTCTTTCCACTATAGTCTTTCCAATATAGTCTGTCCACTTTAGTCTTTCCACTATAGTCTGTCCAGTTTAGTCTTTCCACTTTAGTCTTTCCACTATTCTCTGTCCACTTTAGTCTTTCCACTATAGTCTTTCCAATATAGTCTGTCCACTTCAGTCTTTCCACTATAGTCTGTCCAGTTTAGTCTTTCCACTTTCGTCTTTCCACTATAGTCTTCACTTTATTCTGTCCACTACAGTCTTTCCACTATAGTCTTTCCACTAAAGTCTATCCACTTTAATCTTTCCACTATTCTCTGTCAACTTTAGTCTTTCCACTATAGTCTCCACTTTATTCTGTCAACTACAGTCTTTCCACTATAGTCTTTCCACTATAGTCTGTCCACTTTAGTCTTTCCACTATTCTCTGTCCACTTTAGTCTTTCCACTATAGTCTTTCCAATATAGTCTGTCCACTTCAGTCTTTCCACTTTAGTCTTTCCACCTTAGTCTGTCCACTTTAGTCTTTCCACTATTCTCTGTCCACTTTAGTCTTTCCACTATAGTCTTTCCAATATAGTCTGTCCACTTTAGTCTTTCCACTATAGTCTGTCCAGTTTAGTCTTTCCACTTTAGTCTTTCCACTATAGTCTCCACTTTATTCTGTCCACTACAGTCTTTCCACTATAGTCTTTCCACTATAGTCTGTCCACTTTAGTCTTTCCACTATAGTCTGTCCACTTTAGTCTTTCTACTATTCTCTTACCACTTTAGTCTTTCCACTATAGTCTCCACTCTATTCTGTCCACTACAGTCTTTCCACTTTAGTCTTTCCACTATTCTCTGTCAACTTTAGTCTTTCCACTTTAGTCTTTCCACTATAGTCTCCACTTTATTCTGTCCACTACAGTCTTTCCACTATAGTCTTTCCACTATAGTCTGTCCACTATAGTCTTTCCACTAAAGTCTATCCACTTTAGTCTTTCCACTATTCTCTGTCAACTTTAGTCTTTCCACTATAGTCTCCAATTTATTCTGTCCACTACAGTCTTTCCACTTTAGTCTTTCCACTATTCTCTGTCAACTTTAGTCTTTCCACTATAGTCTTTCCACTATAGTCTGTCCACTTTAGTCTTTCCACTATAGTCTGTCCACTTTAGTCTTTCTACTATTCTCTTACCACTTTAGTCTTTCCACTATAGTCTCCACTCTATTCTGTCCACTACAGTCTTTCCACTTTAGTCTTTCCACTATTCTCTGTCCACTGTAGTCTTTCCACTTTAGTCTTTCCCTATAGTCTCCACTTTATTCTGTCCACTACAGTCTTTCCACTTTAGTCTTTCCACTATTCTCTGTCAACTTTAGTCTTTCCACTTTAGTCTTTCCACTACAGTCTCCACTTTATTCTGTCCACTACAGTCTTTCCACTATAGTCTTTCCACTATAGTCTGTCCACTATAGTCTTTCCACTAAAGTCTATCCACTTTAGTCTTTCCACTATTCTCTGTCAACTTTAGTCTTTCCACTTTAGTCTTTCCACTATAGTCTCCAATTTATTCTGTCCACTACAGTCTTTCCACTTTAGTCTTTCCACTATTCTCTGTCAACTTTAGTCTTTCCACTTTAGTCTTTCCACAATAGTCTCTACTTTATTCTGTCCACTACAGTTTGTCCACTATAGTCTTTCCACTATAGTCTGTCCACTTTAGTCTTTCCACTATTCTCTGTCCACTTTAATCTTTCCACTATAGTCTTTCCACTATAGTCTGTCCTCTATAGTCTTTCCACTATAGTCTGTCCACTGTAGTCTTTCCACTTTAGTCTTTCCACTATAGTCTCCACTTTATTCTGTCCACTACAGTCTTTCCACTTTAGTCTTTCCACTATTCTCTGTCAACTTTAGTCTTTCCACTTTAGTCTTTCCACTATAGTCTCTACTTTATTCTGTCCACTACAGTCTTTCCACTATAGTCTTTCCACTAAAGTCTATCCACTTTAGTCTTTCCACTATAGTCTCCAATTTATTCTGTCCTCTACAGTCTTTCCACTTTAGTCTTTCCACTATTCTCTGTCAACTTTAGTCTTTCCACTTTAGTCTTTCCACTTTAGTCTTTCCACTATAGTCTCCACTTTATTCTGTCCACTACAGTCTTTCCACTATAGTCTGTCCACTGTAGTCTTTCCACTTTAGTCTTTCCACTATAGTCTCCAAATTATTCTGTCCACTACAGTCTTTCCACTTTAGTCTTTCCACTATTCTCTGTCAACTTTAGTCTTTCCACTTTAGTCTTTCCACTATAGTCTCCACTTTATTCTGTCCACTACAGTTTGTCCACTATAGTCTTTCCACTATAGTCTGTCCACTTTAGTCTTTCCACTATTCTCTGTCAACTTTAATCTTTCCACTATAGTCTTTCCACTATAGTCTGTCCTCTATAGTCTTTCCACTATAGTCTGTCCACTGTAGTCTTTCCACTTTAGTCTTTCCACTATAGTCTCCACTTTATTCTGTCCACTACAGTCTTTCCACTTTTGTCTTTCCACTATTCTCTGTCAACTTTAGTCTTTCCACTTTAGTCTTTCCACTATAGTCTCCACTTTATTCTGTCCACTACAGTCTTTCCACTATAGTCTTTCCACTATAGTCTGTCCACTTTAGTCTTTCCACTATTCTCTGTCCACTTTAGTCTTTCCACTATAGTCTTTCCAATATAGTCTGTCCACTTTAGTCTTTCCACTATAGTCTGTCCAGTTTAGTCTTTCCACTTTAGTCTTTCCACTATAGTCTCCACTTTATTCTGTCCACTACATTCTTTCCACTATAGTCTTTCCACTAAAGTCTATCTACTTTAGTCTTTCCACTATTCTCTGTCCACTTTAGTCTTTCCACTATAGTCTCCACTTTATTCTGTCCACCACAGTCTTTCCACTATAGTCTTTCCACTATAGTCTGTCTACTATAATCTTTCCACTAAAGTCTATCCACTTTAGTCTTTCCACTATTCTCTGTCAACTTTAGTCTTTCCACTTTAGTCTTTCCACTAGAGTCTCCACTTAATTCTGTCCACTACAGTCTTTCCACTATGGTATTTCCACTATACTCTGTCCACTTTAGTCTTTCCACTATTCTCTGTCCACTTTAGTCTTTCCACTATAGTCTTTCCAATATAGTCTGTCCACTTTAGTCTTTCCACTTTAGTCTTTCCACCTTAGTCTGTCCACTTTAGTCTTTCCACTACAGTCTGTCCACTTTAGTCTTTCCACTATTTTCTGTCCACTTTAGTCTTTCCACTTTAGTCTTTCCACTATAGTCTCCACTCTATTCTGTCCACTACAGTCTTTCCACTATAGTCTTTTCACTATAGTCTGTCCACTGTAGTCTTTCCACTTTAGTCTTTCCACTATAGTCTCCACTTTATTCTGTCCACTACAGTCTTTCCACTTTAGTCTTTCCACTATTCTCTGTCAACTTTAGTCTTTCCACTATTCTCTGTCAGCTTTAGTCTTTCCACTATAGTCTTCACTTTATTCTGTCCACTACAATTTTTCCACTATAGTCTTTCCACTATAGTCTGTCCACTTTAGTCTTTCCACTATTCTCTGTCCACTTTAGTCTTTCCACTTTAGTCTTTCCACTATAGTCTCCACTTTATTCTGTCCACTACAGTCTTTCCACTATAGTCTTTCCACGATAGTCTGTCCACTTTAGTCTTTCCACTTTAATCTTTCCACTTTGGTCTGTCCAATTTAGTCTTTCCACTACAGTCTGTCCACTTTAGTCTTTCCACTATAGTCTTTCCACTATAGTCTTCCCACTTTAGTCTTTCCACTTTAGTTTTTCCACTTTAGTCTGTCCACTTCAGTCTTTCCACTATAGTCTGTCCAGTTTAGACTTTCCACTTTAGTCTTTCCACTATAGTCTCCACTTTATTCTGTCCACTACAGTCTTTCCACTATAGTCTTTCCACTATAGTCTGTCCACTTTAGTCTTTCCACTATAGTCTGTCCACTTTAGTCTTTCTACTATTCTCTTACCACTTTAGTCTTTCCACTATAGTCTCCACTCTATTCTGTCCACTACAGTCTTTCCACTATAGTCTTTCCACTATAGTCTGTCCACTGTAGTCTTTCCACTTTAGTCTTTCCCCTATAGTCTCCACTTTATTCTGTCCACTACAGTCTTTCCACTTTAGTCTTTCCACTATTCTCTGTCAACTTTAGTCTTTCCACTTTAGTCTTTCCACTATAGTCTCCACTTTATTCTGTCCACTACAGTCTTTCCACTATAGTCTTTCCACTATAGTCTGTCCACTATAGTCTTTACACTAAAGTCTATCCACTTTAGTCTTTCCACTATTCTCTGTCAACTTTAGTCTTTCCACTATAGTCTCCAATTTATTCTGTCCACTACAGTCTTTCCACTTTAGTCTTTCCACTATTCTCTGTCAACTTTAGTCTTTCCACTTTAGTCTTTCCACTATAGTCTCCACTTTATTCTGTCCACTACAGTTTGTCCACTATAGTCTTTCCACTATAGTCTGTCCACTTTAGTCTTTCCACTATTCTCTGTCCACTTTAATCTTTCCACTATAGTCTTTCCACTATAGTCTGTCCTCTATAGTCTTTCCACTATAGTCTGTCCACTGTAGTCTTTCCACTTTAGTCTTTCCACTATAGTCTCCACTTTATTCTGTCCACTACAGTCTTTCCACTTTAGTCTTTCCAGTATTCTCTGTCAACTTTAGTCTTTCCATTATAGTCTCCACTTTATTCTGTCCACTACAGTCTTTCCACTATAGTATGTCCACTGTAGTCTTTCCACTTTAGTCTTTCCACTATAGTCTCCAATTTATTCTGTCCACTACAGTCTTTCCACTTTAGTCTTTCCACTATTCTCTGTCAACTTTAGTCTTTCCACTTTAGTCTTTCCACTATAGTCTCCACTTTATTCTGTCCACTACAGTCTTTCCACTATAGTCTTTCCACTAAAGTCTATCCACTTTAGTCTTTCCACTATAGTCTCCAATTTATTCTGTCCACTACAGTCTTTCCACTTTAGTCTTTCCACTATTCTCTGTCAACTTTAGTCTTTCCACTTTAGTCTTTCCACTTTAGTCTTTCCACTATAGTCTCCACTTTATTCTGTCCACTACAGTCTTTCCACTATAGTCTGTCCACTGTAGTCTTTCCACTTTAGTCTTTCCACTATAGTCTCCAATTTATTCTGTCCGCTACAGTCTTTCCACTTTAGTCTTTCCACTATTCTCTGTCAACTTTAGTCTTTCCACTTTAGTCTTTCCACTATAGTCTCCACTTTATTCTGTCCACTACAGTTTGTCCACTATAGTCTTTCCACTATAGTCTGTCCACTTTAGTCTTTCCACTATTCTCTGCCCACTTGAATCTTTCCACTATAGTCTTTCCACTATAGTCTGTCCTCTATAGTCTTTCCACTATAGTCTGTCCACTGTAGTCTTTCCACTTTAGTCTTTCCACTATAGTCTCCACTTTATTCTGTCCACTACAGTCTTTCCACTTTAGTCTTTCCACTATTCTCTGTCAACTTTAGTCTTTCCACTTTAGTCTTTCCACCTTAGTCTGTCCACTTGAGTCTTTCCACTACAGTCTGTCCACTTTCGTCTTTCCACTATTCTCTGTCCACTTTAGTCTTTCCACTTTAGTCTTTCCACTATAGTCTCCACTCTATTCTGTCCACTACAGTCTTTCCACTATAGTCTTTTCACTATAGTCTGTCCACTGTAGTCTTTCCACTTTAGTCTTTCCACTATAGTCTCCACTTTATTCTGTCCACTACAGTCTTTCCACTTTAGTCTTTCCACTATTCTCTGTCAACTTTAGTCTTTCCACTATGGTCTTCACTATATTCTGTCCACTACAGTTTTTCCACTATAGTCTTTCCACTATAGTCTGTCCACTTTAGTCTTTCCACTATTCTCTGTCCACTTTAGTCTTTCCACTTTAGTCTTTCCATTATAGTCTCCACTTTATTCTGTCCACTACAGTCTTTCAACTATAGTCTTTCCACGATAGTCTGTCCACTTTAGTCTTTCCACTTTAATCTTTCCACTTTGGTCTGTCCACTTTAGTCTTTCCACTACAGTCTGTCCACTTTAGTCTTTCCACTACAGTCTTTCCACTATAGTCTGTCCACTTTAGTCTTTCCACTTTAGTTTTTCCACTTTAGTCTGTCCACTTCAGTCTTTCCACTATAGTCTGTCCAGTTTAGACTTTCCACTTTAGTCTTTCCACTATAGTCTCAACTTTATTCTGTCCACTACAGTCTTTCCACTATAGTCTTTCCACTATAGTCTGTCCACTTTAGTCTTTCCACTTTAGTTTTTCCACTTTAGTCTGTCCACTTCAGTCTTTCCACTATAGTCTGTCCAGTTTAGTCTTTCCACTTTAGTCTTTCCACTATAGTCTCCACTTTATTCTGTCCACTATAGTCTTTCCACTATAGTCTTTCCACTAAAGTCTATCCAATTTAGTCTTTCCACTATTCTCTGTCCACTTTAGTCTTTCCACTATAGTCTCCACTTTATTCTGTCCACTACAGTCTTTCCACTTTAGTCTCTCCACTATTATCTGTCAACTTTAGTCTTTCCACTATTCTCTGTCCACTTTAGTCTTTCCACTATAGTCTTTCCAATATAGTCTGTCCACTTCAGTCTTTCCACTATAGTCTGTCCAGTTTAGTCTTTCCACTTTCGTCTTTCCACTATAGTCTTCACTTTATTCTGTCCACTACAGTCTTTCCACTATAGTCTTTCCACTAAAGTCTATCCACTTTAATCTTTCCACTATTCTCTGTCAACTTTAGTCTTTCCACTATAGTCTCCACTTTATTCTGTCCACCACAGTCTTTCCACTATAGTCTTTCCACTATAGTCTTTCCACTATAGTCTGTCCACTGTAGTCTTTCCACTTTAGTCTTTCCCCTATAGTCTCCACTTTATTCTGTCCACTACAGTCTTTCCACTTTAGTCTTTCCACTATTCTCTGTCAACTTTAGTCTTTCCACTTTAGTCTTTCCACTATAGTCTCCACTTTATTCTGTCCACTACAGTCTTTCCACTTTAGTCTTTCCACTATAGTCTCCACTTTATTCTGTCCACTACAGTCTTTCCACTATAGTCTTTCCACTATAGTCTGTCCACTATAGTCTTTCCACTAAAGTCTATCCACTTTAGTCTTTCCACTATTCTCTGTCAACTTTAGTCTTTCCACTTTAGTCTTTCCACTATAGTCTCCAATTTATTCTGTCCACTACAGTCTTTCCACTTTAGTCTTTCCACTATTCTCTGTCAACTTTAGTCTTTCCACTTTAGTCTTTCCACTATAGTCTCCACTTTATTCTGTCCACTACAGTCTTTCCACTATAGTCTTTCCACTAAAGTCTATCCACTTTAGTCTTTCCACTATAGTCTCCAATTTATTCTGTCCACTACAGTCTTTCCACTTTAGTCTTTCCACTATTCTCTGTCAACTTTAGTCTTTCCACTTTAGTCTTTCCACTTTAGTCTTTCCACTATAGTCTCCACTTTATTCTGTCCACTACAGTCTTTCCACTATAGTCTGTCCACTGTAGTCTTTCCACTTTAGTCTTTCCACTATAGTCTCCAATTTATTCTGTCCGCTACAGTCTTTCCACTTTAGTCTTTCCACTATTCTCTGTCAACTTTAGTCTTTCCACTTTAGTCTTTCCACTATAGTCTCCACTTTATTCTGTCCACTACAGTTTGTCCACTATAGTCTTTCCACTATAGTCTGTCCACTTTAGTCTTTCCACTATTCTCTGTCCACTTGAATCTTTCCACTATAGTCTTTCCACTATAGTCTGTCCTCTATAGTCTTTCCACTATAGTCTGTCCACTGTAGTCTTTCCACTTTAGTCTTTCCACTATAGTCTCCACTTTATTCTGTCCACTACAGTCTTTCCACTTTAGTCTTTCCACTATTCTCTGTCAACTTTAGTCTTTCCACTTTAGTCTTTCCACCTTAGTCTGTCCACTTGAGTCTTTCCACTACAGTCTGTCCACTTTAGTCTTTCCACTATTCTCTGTCCACTTTAGTCTTTCCACTTTAGTCTTTCCACTATAGTCTCCACTCTATTCTGTCCACTACAGTCTTTCCACTATAGTCTTTTCACTATAGTCTGTCCACTGTAGTCTTTCCACTTTAGTCTTTCCACTATAGTCTCCACTTTATTCTGTCCACTACAGTCTTTCCACTTTAGTCTTTCCACTATTCTCTGTCAACTTTAGTCTTTCCACTATGGTCTTAACTATATTCTGTCCACTACAGTTTTTCCACTATAGTCTTTCCACTATAGTCTGTCCACTTTAGTCTTTCCACTATTCTCTGTCCACTTTAGTCTTTCCACTTTAGTCTTTCCATTATAGTCTCCACTTTATTCTGTCCACTACAGTCTTTCAACTATAGTCTTTCCACGATAGTCTGTCCACTTTAGTCTTTCCACTTTAATCTTTCCACTTTGGTCTGTCCACTTTAGTCTTTCCACTACAGTCTGTCCACTTTAGTCTTTCCACTACAGTCTTTCCACTATAGTCTGTCCACTTTAGTCTTTCCACTTTAGTTTTTCCACTTTAGTCTGTCCACTTCAGTCTTTCCACTATAGTCTGTCCAGTTTAGACTTTCCACTTTAGTCTTTCCACTATAGTCTCAACTTTATTCTGTCCACTACAGTCTTTCCACTATAGTCTTTCCACTATAGTCTGTCCACTTTAGTCTTTCCACTTTAGTTTTTCCACTTTAGTCTGTCCACTTCAGTCTTTCCACTATAGTCTGTCCAGTTTAGTCTTTCCACTTTAGTCTTTCCACTATAGTCTCCACTTTATTCTGTCCACTATAGTCTTTCCACTATAGTCTTTCCACTAAAGTCTATCCAATTTAGTCTTTCCACTATTCTCTGTCCACTTTAGTCTTTCCACTATAGTCTCCACTTTATTCTGTCCACTACAGTCTTTCCACTTTAGTCTCTCCACTATTATCTGTCAACTTTAGTCTTTCCACTTTAGTCTTTCCAATATAGTCTCCACTTTATTCTGTCCACTACAGTCTTTCCACTATAGTCTTTCCACTATAGTCTGTCCACTTTAGTCTTTCCACTATTCTCTGTCCACTTTAGTCTTTCCACTATAGTCTTTCCAATATAGTCTGTCCACTTTAGTCTTTCCACTATAGTCTGTCCAGTTTAGTCTTTCCACTTTAGTCTTTCCACTATTCTCTGTCCAATTTAGTCTTTCCACTATAGTCTTTCCAATATAGTCTGTCCAGTTCAGTCTTTCCACTATAGTCTGTCCAGTTTAGTCTTTCCACTTTCGTCTTTCCACTATAGTCTTCACTTTATTCTGTCCACTACAGTCTTTCCACTATAGTCTTTCCACTAAAGTCTATCCACTTTAATCTTTCCACTATTCTCTGTCAACTTTAGTCTTTCCACTATAGTCTCCACTTTATTCTGTCCACCACAGTCTTTCCACTATAGTCTTTCCACTATAGTCTTTCCACTATAGTCTGTCCACTGTAGTCTTTCCACTTTAGTCTTTCCCCTATAGTCTCCACTTTATTCTGTCCACTACAGTCTTTCCACTTTAGTCTTTCCACTATTCTCTGTCAACTTTAGTCTTTCCACTTTAGTCTTTCCACTATAGTCTCCACTTTATTCTGTCCACTACAGTCTTTCCACTATAGTCTTTCCACTATAGTCTGTCCACTATAGTCTTTCCACTAAAGTCTATCCACTTTAGTCTTTCCACTATTCTCTGTCAACTTTAGTCTTTCCACTTTAGTCTTTCCACTATAGTCTCCAATTTATTCTGTCCACTACAGTCTTTCCACTTTAGTCTTTCCACTATTCTCTGTCAACTTTAGTCTTTCCACTTTAGTCTTTCCACTATAGTCTCCACTTTCTTCTGTCCACTACAGTTTGTCCACTATAGTCTTTCCACTATAGTCTGTCCACTTTAGTCTTTCCACTATTCTCTGTCCACTTTAATCTTTCCACTATAGTCTTTCCACTATAGTCTGTCCTCTATAGTCTTTCCACTATAGTCTGTCCACTGTAGTCTTTCCACTTTAGTCTTTCCACTATAGTCTCCACTTTATTCTGTCCACTACAGTCTTTCCACTTTAGTCTTTCCACTATTCTCTGTCAACTTTAGTCTTTCCACTATAGTCTGTCCACTTTAGTCTTTCCACTTTAGTTTTTCCACTTTAGTCTGTCCACTTCAGTCTTTCCACTATAGTCTGTCCACTGTAGTCTTTCCACTTTAGTCTTTCCACTATAGTCTCCAATTTATTCTGTCCACTACAGTCTTTCCACTTTAGTCTTTCCACTATTCTCTGTCAACTTTAGTCTTTCCACTTTAGTCTTTCCACTATAGTCTCCACTTTATTCTGTCCACTACAGTCTTTCCACTATAGTCTTTCCACTAAAGTCTATCCACTTTAGTCTTTCCACTATAGTCTCCAATTTATTCTGTCCACTACAGTCTTTCCACTTTAGTCTTTCCACTATTCTCTGTCAACTTTAGTCTTTCCACTTTAGTCTTTCCACTTTAGTCTTTCCACTATAGTCTCCACTTTATTCTGTCCACTACAGTCTTTCCACTATAGTCTGTCCACTGTAGTCTTTCCACTTTAGTCTTTCCACTATAGTCCCCAATTTATTCTGTCCGCTACAGTCTTTCCCCTTTAGTCTTTCCACTATTCTCTGTCAACTTTAGTCTTTCCACTTTAGTCTTTCCACTATAGTCTCCACTTTATTCTGTCCACTAGTCTTTCCACTATAGTCTGTCCACTGTAGTCTTTCCACTTTAGTCTTTCCACTATAGTCTCCACTTTATTCTGTCCACTACAGTCTTTCCACTTTAGTCTTTCCACTATTCTCTGTCAACTTTAGTCTTTCCACTTTAGTCTTTCCACCTTAGTCTGTCCACTTTAGTCTTTCCACTACAGTCTGTCCACTTTAGTCTTTCCACTATTCTCTGTCCACTTTAGTCTTTCCACTTTAGTCTTTCCACTATAGTCTCCACTCTATTCTGTCCACTACAGTCTTTCCACTATAGTCTTTTCACTATAGTCTGTCCACTGTAGTCTTTCCACTTTAGTCTTTCCACTATAGTCTCCACTTTATTCTGTCCACTACAGTCTTTCCACTTTAGTCTTTCCACTATTCTCTGTCAACTTTAGTCTTTCCACTATGGTCTTCACTATATTCTGTCCACTACAGTTTTTCCACTATAGTCTTTCCACTATAGTCTGTCCACTTTAGTCTTTCCACTATTCTCTGTCCACTTTAGTCTTTCCACTTTAGTCTTTCCACTATAGTCTCCACTTTATTCTGTCCACTACAGTCTTTCAACTATAGTCTTTCCACGATAGTCTGTCCACTTTAGTCTTTCCACTTTAATCTTTCCACTTTGGTCTGTCCACTTTAGTCTTTCCACTACAGTCTGTCCACTTTAGTCTTTCCACTACAGTCTTTCCACTATAGTCTGTCCACTTTAGTCTTTCCACTTTAGTTTTTCCACTTTAGTCTGTCCACTTCAGTCTTTCCACTATAGTCTGTCCAGTTTAGACTTTCCACTTTAGTCTTTCCACTATAGTCTCAACTTTATTCTGTCCACTACAGTCTTTCCACTATAGTCTTTCCACTATAGTCTGTCCACTTTAGTCTTTCCACTTTAGTTTTTCCACTTTAGTCTGTCCACTTCAGTCTTTCCACTATAGTCTGTCCAGTTTAGTCTTTCCACTTTAGTCTTTCCACTATAGTCTCCACTTTATTCTGTCCACTATAGTCTTTCCACTATAGTCTTTCCACTAAAGTCTATCCAATTTAGTCTTTCCACTATTCTCTGTCCACTTTAGTCTTTCCACTATAGTCTCCACTTTATTCTGTCCACTACAGTCTTTCCACTTTAGTCTCTCCACTATTATCTGTCAACTTTAGTCTTTCCACTTTAGTCTTTCCAATATAGTCTCCACTTTATTCTGTCCACTACAGTCTTTCCACTATAGTCTTTCCACTATAGTCTGTCCACTTTAGTCTTTCCACTATTCTCTGTCCACTTTAGTCTTTCCACTATAGTCTTTCCAATATAGTCTGTCCACTTTAGTCTTTCCACTATAGTCTGTCCAGTTTAGTCTTTCCACTTTAGTCTTTCCACTATTCTCTGTCCACTTTAGTCTTTCCACTATAGTCTTTCCAATATAGTCTGTCCACTTCAGTCTTTCCACTATAGTCTGTCCAGTTTAGTCTTTCCACTTTCGTCTTTCCACTATAGTCTTCACTTTATTCTGTCCACTACAGTCTTTCCACTATAGTCTTTCCACTAAAGTCTATCCACTTTAATCTTTCCACTATTCTCTGTCAACTTTAGTCTTTCCACTATAGTCTCCACTTTATTCTGTCCACCACAGTCTTTCCACTATAGTCTTTCCACTATAGTCTTTCCACTATAGTCTGTCCACTGTAGTCTTTCCACTTTAGTCTTTCCCCTATAGTCTCCACTTTATTCTGTCCACTACAGTCTTTCCACTTTAGTCTTTCCACTATTCTCTGTCAACTTTAGTCTTTCCACTTTAGTCTTTCCACTATAGTCTCCACTTTATTCTGTCCACTACAGTCTTTCCACTATAGTCTTTCCACTATAGTCTGTCCACTATAGTCTTTCCACTAAAGTCTATCCACTTTAGTCTTTCCACTATTCTCTGTCAACTTTAGTCTTTCCACTTTAGTCTTTCCACTATAGTCTCCAATTTATTCTGTCCACTACAGTCTTTCCACTTTAGTCTTTCCACTATTCTCTGTCAACTTTAGTCTTTCCACTTTAGTCTTTCCACTATAGTCTCCACTTTCTTCTGTCCACTACAGTTTGTCCACTATAGTCTTTCCACTATAGTCTGTCCACTTTAGTCTTTCCACTATTCTCTGTCCACTTTAATCTTTCCACTATAGTCTTTCCACTATAGTCTGTCCTCTATAGTCTTTCCACTATAGTCTGTCCACTGTAGTCTTTCCACTTTAGTCTTTCCACTATAGTCTCCACTTTATTCTGTCCACTACAGTCTTTCCACTTTAGTCTTTCCACTATTCTCTGTCAACTTTAGTCTTTCCACTATAGTCTGTCCACTTTAGTCTTTCCACTTTAGTTTTTCCACTTTAGTCTGTCCACTTCAGTCTTTCCACTATAGTCTGTCCACTGTAGTCTTTCCACTTTAGTCTTTCCACTATAGTCTCCAATTTATTCTGTCCACTACAGTCTTTCCACTTTAGTCTTTCCACTATTCTCTGTCAACTTTAGTCTTTCCACTTTAGTCTTTCCACTATAGTCTCCACTTTATTCTGTCCACTACAGTCTTTCCACTATAGTCTTTCCACTAAAGTCTATCCACTTTAGTCTTTCCACTATAGTCTCCAATTTATTCTGTCCACTACAGTCTTTCCACTTTAGTCTTTCCACTATTCTCTGTCAACTTTAGTCTTTCCACTTTAGTCTTTCCACTTTAGTCTTTCCACTATAGTCTCCACTTTATTCTGTCCACTACAGTCTTTCCACTATAGTCTGTCCACTGTAGTCTTTCCACTTTAGTCTTTCCACTATAGTCTCCAATTTATTCTGTCCGCTACAGTCTTTCCCCTTTAGTCTTTCCACTATTCTCTGTCAACTTTAGTCTTTCCACTTTAGTCTTTCCACTATAGTCTCCACTTTATTCTGTCCACTACAGTTTGTCCACTATAGTCTTTCCACTATAGTCTGTCCACTTTAGTCTTTCCACTATTCTCTGTCCACTTGAATCTTTCCACTATAGTCTTTCCACTATAGTCTGTCCTCTATAGTCTTTCCACTATAGTCTGTCCACTGTAGTCTTTCCACTTTAGTCTTTCCACTATAGTCTCCACTTTATTCTGTCCACTACAGTCTTTCCACTTTAGTCTTTCCACTATTCTCTGTCAACTTTAGTCTTTCCACTTTAGTCTTTCCACCTTAGTCTGTCCACTTTAGTCTTTCCACTACAGTCTGTCCACTTTAGTCTTTCCACTATTCTCTGTCCACTTTAGTCTTTCCACTTTAGTCTTTCCTCTATAGTCTCCACTCTATTCTGTCCACTACAGTCTTTCCACTATAGTCTTTTCACTATAGTCTGTCCACTGTAGTCTTTCCACTTTAGTCTTTCCACTATAGTCTCCACTTTATTCTGTCCACTACAGTCTTTCAACTTTAGTCTTTCCACTATTCTCTGTCAACTTTAGTCTTTCCACTATGGTCTTCACTATATTCTGTCCACTACAGTTTTTCCACTATAGTCTTTCCACTATAGTCTGTCCACTTTAGTCTTTCCACTATTCTCTGTCCACTTTAGTCTTTCCACTTTAGTCTTTCCACTATAGTCTCCACTTTATTCTGTCCACTACAGTCTTTCAACTATAGTCTTTCCACGATAGTCTGTCCACTTTAGTCTTTCCACTTTAATCTTTCCACTTTGGTCTGTCCACTTTAGTCTTTCCACTACAGTCTGTCCACTTTAGTCTTTCCACTACAGTCTTTCCACTATAGTCTGTCCACTTTAGTCTTTCCACTTTAGTTTTTCCACTTTAGTCTGTCCACTTCAGTCTTTCCACTATAGTCTGTCCAGTTTAGACTTTCCACTTTAGTCTTTCCACTATAGTCTCCACTTTATTCTGTCCACTACAGTCTTTCCACTATAGTCTTTCCACTATAGTCTGTCCACTTTAGTCTTTCCACTTTAGTTTTTCCACTTTAGTCTGTCCACTTCAGTCTTTCCACTATAGTCTGTCCAGTTTAGTCTTTCCACTTTAGTCTTTCCACTATAGTCTCCACTTTATTCTGTCCACTATAGTCTTTCCACTATAGTCTTTCCACTAAAGTCTATCCAATTTAGTCTTTCCACTATTCTCTGTCCACTTTAGTCTTTCCACTATAGTCTCCACTTTATTCTGTCCACTACAGTCTTTCCACTATAGTCTTTCCACTATAGTCTGTCCACTGTAGTCTTTCCACTTTAGTCTTTCCACTATAGTCTCTACTTTATTCTGTCCACTACAGTCTTTCCACTTTAGTCTCTCCACTATTATCTGTCAACTTTAGTCTTTCCACTTTAGTCTTTCCACTATAGTCTCCACTTTATTCTGTCCACTACAGTCTTTCCACTATAGTCTTTCCACTATAGTCTGTCCACTTTAGTCTTTCCACTATTCTCTGTCCACTTTAGTCTTTCCACTATAGTCTTTCCAATATAGTCTGTCCACTTTAGTCTTTCCACTATAGTCTGTCCAGTTTAGTCTTTCCACTTTAGTCTTTCCACTATTCTCTGTCCACTTTAGTCTTTCCACTTTAGTCTTTCCACTATAGTCTCCACTTTATTCTGTCCACTACAGTCTTTCCACTATAGTCTTTCCACTAAAGTCTATCCACTTTAGTCTTTCCACTATAGTCTCCAATTTATTCTGTCCACTACAGTCTTTCCACTTTAGTCTTTCCACTATTCTCTGTCAACTTTAGTCTTTCCACTTTAGTCTTTCCACTTTAGTCTTTCCACTATAGTCTCCACTTTATTCTGTCCACTACAGTCTTTCCACTATAGTCTGTCCACTGTAGTCTTTCCACTTTAGTCTTTCCACTATAGTCTCCAATTTATTCTGTCCGCTACAGTCTTTCCCCTTTAGTCTTTCCACTATTCTCTGTCAACTTTAGTCTTTCCACTTTAGTCTTTCCACTATAGTCTCCACTTTATTCTGTCCACTACAGTTTGTCCACTATAGTCTTTCCACTATAGTCTGTCCACTTTAGTCTTTCCACTATTCTCTGTCCACTTGAATCTTTCCACTATAGTCTTTCCACTATAGTCTGTCCTCTATAGTCTTTCCACTATAGTCTGTCCACTGTAGTCTTTCCACTTTAGTCTTTCCACTATAGTCTCCACTTTATTCTGTCCACTACAGTCTTTCCACTTTAGTCTTTCCACTATTCTCTGTCAACTTTAGTCTTTCCACTTTAGTCTTTCCACCTTAGTCTGTCCACTTTAGTCTTTCCACTACAGTCTGTCCACTTTAGTCTTTCCACTATTCTCTGTCCACTTTAGTCTTTCCACTTTAGTCTTTCCTCTATAGTCTCCACTCTATTCTGTCCACTACAGTCTTTCCACTATAGTCTTTTCACTATAGTCTGTCCACTGTAGTCTTTCCACTTTAGTCTTTCCACTATAGTCTCCACTTTATTCTGTCCACTACAGTCTTTCAACTTTAGTCTTTCCACTATTCTCTGTCAACTTTAGTCTTTCCACTATGGTCTTCACTATATTCTGTCCACTACAGTTTTTCCACTATAGTCTTTCCACTATAGTCTGTCCACTTTAGTCTTTCCACTATTCTCTGTCCACTTTAGTCTTTCCACTTTAGTCTTTCCACTATAGTCTCCACTTTATTCTGTCCACTACAGTCTTTCAACTATAGTCTTTCCACGATAGTCTGTCCACTTTAGTCTTTCCACTTTAATCTTTCCACTTTGGTCTGTCCACTTTAGTCTTTCCACTACAGTCTGTCCACTTTAGTCTTTCCACTACAGTCTTTCCACTATAGTCTGTCCACTTTAGTCTTTCCACTTTAGTTTTTCCACTTTAGTCTGTCCACTTCAGTCTTTCCACTATAGTCTGTCCAGTTTAGACTTTCCACTTTAGTCTTTCCACTATAGTCTCCACTTTATTCTGTCCACTACAGTCTTTCCACTATAGTCTTTCCACTATAGTCTGTCCACTTTAGTCTTTCCACTTTAGTTTTTCCACTTTAGTCTGTCCACTTCAGTCTTTCCACTATAGTCTGTCCAGTTTAGTCTTTCCACTTTAGTCTTTCCACTATAGTCTCCACTTTATTCTGTCCACTATAGTCTTTCCACTATAGTCTTTCCACTAAAGTCTATCCAATTTAGTCTTTCCACTATTCTCTGTCCACTTTAGTCTTTCCACTATAGTCTCCACTTTATTCTGTCCACTACAGTCTTTCCACTATAGTCTTTCCACTATAGTCTGTCCACTGTAGTCTTTCCACTTTAGTCTTTCCACTATAGTCTCTACTTTATTCTGTCCACTACAGTCTTTCCACTTTAGTCTCTCCACTATTATCTGTCAACTTTAGTCTTTCCACTTTAGTCTTTCCACTATAGTCTCCACTTTATTCTGTCCACTACAGTCTTTCCACTATAGTCTTTCCACTATAGTCTGTCCACTTTAGTCTTTCCACTATTCTCTGTCCACTTTAGTCTTTCCACTATAGTCTTTCCAATATAGTCTGTCCACTTTAGTCTTTCCACTATAGTCTGTCCAGTTTAGTCTTTCCACTTTAGTCTTTCCACTATTCTCTGTCCACTTTAGTCTTTCCACTATAGTCTTCCCAATATAGTCTGTCCACTTCAGTCTTTCCACTATAGTCTGTCCAGTTTAGTCTTTCCACTTTCGTCTTTCCACTATAGTCTTCACTTTATTCTGTCCACTACAGTCTTTCCACTATAGTCTTTCCACTAAAGTCTATCCACTTTAATCTTTCCACTATTCTCTGTCAACTTTAGTCTTTCCACTATAGTCTCCACTTTATTCTGTCCACCACAGTCTTTCCACTATAGTCTTTCCACTATAGTCTGTCCACTTTAGTCTTTCCACTATTCTCTGTCCACTTTAGTCTTTCCACTATAGTCTTTCCAATATAGTCTGTCCACTTCAGTCTTTCCACTTTAGTCTTTCCACCTTAGTCTGTCCACTTTAGACTTTCCACTATAGTCTGTCCACTTTAGTCTTTCCACTATTCTCTGTCCACTTTAGTCTTTCCACTTTAGTCTTTCCACTATAGTCTCCACTTTATTCTGTCCACTACAGTCTTTCCACTATAGTCTTTCATCTATAGTCTGTCCACTTTAGTCTTTCCACTATTCTCTGTCCACTTTAGTCTTTCCACTATAGTCTTTCCAATATAGTCTGTCCACTTTAGTCTTTCCACTATAGTCTGTCCAGTTTAGTCTTTCCACTTTAGTCTTTCCACTATAGTCTCCACTTTATTCTGTCCACTACAGTCTTTCCACTATAGTCTTTCCACTATAGTCTGTCCACTTTAGTCTTTCCACTATAGTCTGTCCACTTTAGTCTTTCTACTATTCTCTTACCACTTTAGTCTTTCCACTATAGTCTCCACTCTATTCTGTCCACTACAGTCTTTCCACTATAGTCTTTCCACTATAGTCTGTCCACTGTAGTCTTTCCACTTTAGTCTTTCCCCTATAGTCTCCACTTTATTCTGTCCACTACAGTCTTTCCACTTTAGTCTTTCCACTATTCTCTGTCAACTTTAGTCTTTCCAATATAGTCTCCACTTTATTCTGTCCACTACAGTCTTTCCACTATAGTCTTTCCACTATAGTCTGTCCACTGTAGTCTTTCCACTTTAGTCTTTCCACTAAAGTCTCCACTTTATTCTGTCCACTACAGTCTTTCCACTTTAGTCTCTCCACTATTATCTGTCAACTTTAGTCTTTCCACTTTAGTCTTTCCACTATAGTCTCAACTTTATTCTGTCCACTACAGTCTTTCCACTATAGTCTTTCCACTATAGTCTGTCCACTTTAGTCTTTCCACTATTCACTGTCCACTTTAGTCTTTCCACTATAGTCTTTCCAATATAGTCTGTCCACTTTAGTCTTTCCACTATAGTCTGTCCAGTTTAGTCTTTCCACTTTAGTCTTTCCACTATTCTCTGTCCACTTTAGTCTTTCCACTATAGTCTTTCCAATATAGTCTGTCCACTTCAGTCTTTCCACTATAGTCTGTCCAGTTTAGTCTTTCCACTTTCGTCTTTCCACTATAGTCTTCACTTTATTCTGTCCACTACAGTCTTTCCACTATAGTCTTTCCACTAAAGTCTATCCACTTTAATCTTTCCACTATTCTCTGTCAACTTTAGTCTTTCCACTATAGTCTCCACTTTATTCTGTCCACTACAGTCTTTCCACTATAGTCTTTCCACTATAGTCTGTCCACTTTAGTCTTTCCACTTTAGTTTTTCCACTTTAGTCTGTCCACTTCAGTCTTTCCACTATAGTCTGTCCAGTTTAGTCTTTCCACTTTAGTCTTTTCACTATAGTCTCCACTTTATTCTGTCCACTATAGTCTTTCCACTATAGTCTTTCCACTAAAGTCTATCCAATTTAGTCTTTCCACTATTCTCTGTCCACTTTAGTCTTTCCACTATAGTCTCCACTTTATTCTGTCCACTACAGTCTTTCCACTATAGTCTTTCCACTATAGTCTGTCCACTGTAGTCTTTCCACTTTAGTCTTTCCACTATAGTCTCCACTTTATTCTGTCCACTACAGTCTTTCCACTTTAGTCTCTCCACTATTATCTGTCAACTTTAGTCTTTCCACTTTAGTCTTTCCACTATAGTCTCCACTTTATTCTGTCCACTACAGTCTTTCCACTATAGTCTTTCCACTATAGTCTGTCCACTTTAGTCTTTCCACTATTCTCTGTCCACTGTAGTCTTTCCACTATAGTCTTTCCAATATAGTCTGTCCACTTTAGTCTTTCCACTATAGTCTGTCCAGTTTAGTCTACAGTCTTTCCACTATAGTGTTTCCACTAAAGTCTATCCACTGTAGTCTTTCCACTATTCTCTGTCAACTTTAGTCTTTCCACTTTAGTCTTTCCACTATAGTCTCCATTTTATTCTGTCCACTACAGTCTTTCCACTATCGTCTTTCCACTATAGTCTGTCCACTTTAGTCTTTCCATAATTCTCTGTCCACTTTAGTCTTTCCACTATAGTCTGTCCACTTTAGTCTTTCAACTATTCTCTGTCCACTTTAGTCTTTCCACTATAGTCTCCACTTTATTCTGTCCACTACAGTCTTTCCACTAAAGTCTTTCCACTATAGTCTGTCCACTTTAGTCTTTCCACTTTAATCTTTCCACTTTAGTCTGTCCACTTTAGTCTTTCCACTATAGTCTGTCCACTTTAGTCTTTCCACTATAGTCTTTCCACTATAGTCTGTCCACTTTAGTCTTTCCACTTTAGTTTTTCCACTTTAGTCTGTCCACTTCAATCTTTCCACTATAGTCTGTCCAGTTTAGTCATTCAACTTTAGTCTTTCCACTATAGTCTCCACTTTATTCTGTCAACTACAGTCTTTCCACTATAGTCTTTCCACTATAGTCTTTCCACTTTAGTCTTTCCACTTTAGTTTTTCCACTTTAGTCTGTCCACCTCAGTCTTTCCACTATATTCTGTCCAGTTTAGTCTTTCCACTTTAGTCTTTCCACTATAGTCTCCACTTTATTCTGTCCACTACAGTCTTTCCACTATAGTCTTTCCAATAAAGTCTATCCACTTTAGTCTTTCCACTATTCTCTGTCCACTTTAGTCTTTCCACTATAGTCTCCACTTTATTCTGTCCACTACAGTCTTTCCACTATAGTCTTTCCACTATAGTCTGTCCACTGTAGTCTTTCCACTTTAGTCTTTCCACTATAGTCTCCACTTTATTCTGTCCACTACAGTCTTTCCACCATAGTCTTTCCACGATAGTCTGTCCACTTTAGTCTTTCCACTATTCTCTGTCCACTTTAGTCTTTCCACTATAGTCTTTCCAATATAGTCTGTCCACTTTAGTCTTTCCACTATAGTGTGTCCAGTTTAGTCTTTCCACTTTAGTCTTTCCACTATCCTCTGTCCACTTTAGTCTTTCCACTATAGTCTTTCCAATATAGTCTGTCCACTTCAGTCTTTCCACTATAGTCTGTCCAGTTTAGTCTTTCCACTTTAGTCTTTCCACTATAGTCTTCACTTTATTCTGTCCACCACAGTCTTTCCACTATAGTCTTTTCACCAAAGTCTATCCACTTTAGTCTTTCCACTATTCTCTGTCAACTTTAGTCTTTCCACTTTAGTCTTTCCACTATAGTCTCCACTTTATTCTGTCCACTACAGTCTTTCCACTATAGTCTTTCCAATATAGTCTGTCCACTTTAGTCTTTCCACTTTAGTTTTTCCACTTTAGTCTGTCCACTTCAGTCTTTCCACTATAGTCTGTCCAGTTTAGTCTTTCCACTTTAGTCTTTCCACTATAGTCTCCACTTTATTCTGTCCACTACATTCTTTCCACTATAGTCTTTCCACTAAAGTCTATCTACTTTAGTCTTTCCACTATTCTCTGTCCACTTTAGTCTTTCCACTATAGTCTTTCCACTATAGTCTGTCTACTATAGTCTTTCCACTAAAGTCTATCCACTTTAGTCTTTCCACTATTCTCTGTCAACTTTAGTCTTTCCACTTTAGTCTTTCCACTATAGTCTCCACTTAATTCTGTCCACTACAGTCTTTCCACTATAGTATTTCCACTATACTCTGTCCACTTTAGTCTTTCCACTATTCTCTGTCCACTTTAGTCTTTCCACTATAGTCTTTCCAATATAGTCTGTCCACTTTAGTCTTTCCACTTTAGTCTTTCCACCTTAGTCTGTCCACTTTAGTCTTTCCACTACAGTCTGTCCACTTTAGTCTTTCCACTATTTTCTGTCCACTTTAGTCTTTCCACTTTAGTCTTTCCACTATAGTCTCCACTCTATTCTGTCCACTACAGTCTTTCCACTATAGTCTTTTCATTATAGTCTGTCCACTGTAGTCTTTCCACTTTAGTCTTTCCACTATAGTCTCCACTTTATTCTGTCCACTACAGTCTTTCAACTTTAGTCTTTCCACTATTCTCTGTCAACTTTAGTTTTTCCACTATAGTCTTTCCACTATAGTCTGTCCACTTTAGTCTTTCCACTATTCTCTGTCCACTTTAGTTTTTCCACTTTAGTCTTTCCACTATAGTCTCCACTTTATTCTGTCCACTACAGTCTTTCCACTATAGTCTTTCCACGATAGTCTGTCCACTTTAGTCTTTCCACTTTAATCTTTCCACTTTGGTCTGTCCACTTTAGTCTTTCCACTGCAGTCTGTCCACTTTAGTCTTTCCACTATAGTCTTTCCACTATAGTCTGTCCACTTTAGTCTTTCCACTTTAGTTTTTCCACTTTAGTCTGTCCACTTCAGTCTTTCCACTATAGTCTGTCCAGTTTAGACTTTCCACTTTAGTCTTTCCACTATAGTCTCCACTTTATTCTGTCCACTACAGTCTTTCCACTATAGTCTTTCCACTATAGTCTGTCCACTTTAGTCTTTCCACTTTAGTTTTTCCACTTTAGTCTGTCCACTTCAGTCTTTCCACTATAGTCTGTCCAGTTTAGTCTTTCCACTTTAGTCTTTTCACTATAGTCTCCACTTTATTCTGTCCACTATAGTCTTTCCACTATAGTCTTTCCACTAAAGTCTATCCAATTTAGTCTTTCCACTATTCTCTGTCCACTTTAGTCTTTCCACTATAGTCTCCACTTTATTCTGTCCACTACAGTCTTTCCACTATAGTCTGTCCACTGTAGTCTTTCCACTTTAGTCTTTCCACTATAGTCTCCACTTTATTCTGTCCACTACAGTCTTTCCACTTTAGTCTCTCCACTATTATCTGTCAACTTTAGTCTTTCCACTATAGTCTCCACTTTATTCTGTCCACTACAGTCTTTCCACTATAGTCTTTCCACTATAGTCTGTCCACTTTAGTCTTTCCACTATTCTCTGTCCACTTTAGTCTTTCCACTATAGTCTTTCCAATGTAGTCTGTCCACTTTAGTCTTTCCACTATAGTCTGTCCAGTTTAGTCTTTCCACTTTAGTCTTTCCACTATTCTCTGTCCACTTTAGTCTTTCCACTATAGTCTTTCCAATATAGTCTGTCCACTTCAGTCTTTCCACTATAGTCTGTCCAGTTTAGTCTTTCCACTTTCGTCTTTCCACTATAGTCTTCACTTTATTCTGTCCACTACAGTCTTTCCACTATAGTCTTTCCACTAAAGTCTATCCACTTTAATCTTTCCACTATTCTCTGTCAACTTTAGTCTTTCCACTATAGTCTCCACTTTATTCTGTCAACTACAGTCTTTCCACTATAGTCTTTCCACTATAGTCTGTCCACTTTAGTCTTTCCACTATTCTCTGTCCACTTTAGTCTTTCCACTATAGTCTTTCCAATATAGTCTGTCCACTTCAGTCTTTCCACTTTAGTCTTTCCACCTTAGTCTGTCCACTTTAGACTTTCCACTATAGTCTGTCCACTTTAGTCTTTCCACTATTCTCTGTCCACTTTAGTCTTTCCACTATAGTCTCCACTTTATTCTGTCCACTACAGTCTTTCCACTATAGTCTTTCCACTATAGTCTGTCCACTTTAGTCTTTCCACTATTCTCTGTCCACTTTAGTCTTTCCACTATAGTCTTTCCAATATAGTCTGTCCACTTTAGTCTTTCCACTATAGTCTGTCCAGTTTAGTCTTTCCACTTTAGTCTTTCCACTATAGTCTCCACTTTATTCTGTCCACTACAGTCTTTCCACTATAGTCTGTCCACTTTAGTCTTTCCACTATAGTCTGTCCACTTTAGTCTTTCTACTATTCTCTTACCACTTTAGTCTTTCCACTATAGTCTCCACTCTATTCTGTCCACTACAGTCTTTCCACTATAGTCTTTCCACTATAGTCTGTCCACTGTAGTCTTTCCACTTTAGTCTTTCCCCTATAGTCTCCACTTTATTCTGTCCACTACAGTCTTTCCACTTTAGTCTTTCCACTATTCTCTGTCAACTTTAGTCTTTCCACTTTAGTCTTTCCACTATAGTCTCCACTTTATTCTGTCCACTACAGTCTTTCCACTATAGTCTTTCCACTATAGTCTGTCCACTATAGTCTTTCCACTAAAGTCTATCCACTTTAGTCTTTCCACTATTCTCTGTCAACTTTAGTCTTTCCACTTTAGTCTTTCCACTATAGTCTCCAATTTATTCTGTCCACTACAGTCTTTCCACTTTAGTCTTTCCACTATTCTCTGTCAACTTTAGTCTTTCCACTTTAGTCTTTCCACTATAGTCTCTACTTTATTCTGTCCACTACAGTTTGTCCACTATAGTCTTTCCACTATAGTCTGTCCACTTTAGTCTTTCCACTATTCTCTGTCCACTTTAATCTTTCCACTATAGTCTTTCCACTATAGTCTGTCCTCTATAGTCTTTCCACTATAGTCTGTCCACTGTAGTCTTTCCACTTTAGTCTTTCCACTATAGTCTCCACTTTATTCTGTCCACTACAGTCTTTCCACTTTAGTCTTTCCACTATTCTCTGTCAACTTTAGTCTTTCCACTTTAGTCTTTCCACTATAGTCTCTACTTTATTCTGTCCACTACAGTCTTTCCACTATAGTCTTTCCACTAGAGTCTATCCACTTTAGTCTTTCCACTATAGTCTCCAATTTATTCTGTCCTCTACAGTCTTTCCACTTTAGTCTTTCCACTATTCTCTGTCAACTTTAGTCTTTCCACTTTAGTCTTTCCACTATAGTCTCCACTTTATTCTGTCCACTACAGTCTTTCCACTATAGTCTGTCCACTGTAGTCTTTCCACTTTAGTCTTTCCACTATAGTCTCCAAATTATTCTGTCCACTACAGTCTTTCCACTTTAGTCTTTCCACTATTCTCTGTCAACTTTAGTCTTTCCACTTTAGTCTTTCCACTATAGTCTCCACTTTATTCTGTCCACTACAGTTTGTCCACTATAGTCTTTCCACTATAGTCTGTCCACTTTAGTCTTTCCACTATTCTCTGTCAACTTTAATCTTTCCACTATAGTCTTTCCACTATAGTCTGTCCTCTATAGTCTTTCCACTATAGTCTGTCCACTGTAGTCTTTCCACTTTAGTCTTTCCACTATAGTCTCCACTTTATTCTGTCCACTACAGTCTTTCCACTTTAGTCTTTCCACTATTCTCTGTCAACTTTAGTCTTTCCACTATAGTCTCAACTTTATTCTGTCCACTACAGTCTTTCCACTATAGTCTTTCCACTATAGTCTGTCCACTTTAGTCTTTCCACTATTCTCTGTCCACTTTAGTCTTTCCACTATAGTCTTTCCAATATAGTCTGTCCACTTTAGTCTTTCCACTATAGTCTGTCCAGTTTAGTCTTTCCACTTTAGTCTTTCCACTATAGTCTCCACTTTATTCTGTCCACTACATTCTTTCCACTATAGTCTTTCCACTAAAGTCTATCTACTTTAGTCTTTCCACTATTCTCTGTCCACTTTAGTCTTTCCACTATTCTCTGTCAACTTTAGTCTTTCCACTTTAGTCTTTCCACTATAGTCTCCAATTTATTCTGTCCACTACAGTCTTTCCACTTTAGTCTTTCCACTATTCTCTGTCAACTTTAGTCTTTCCACTTTAGTCTTTCCACTATAGTCTCTACTTTATTCTGTCCACTACAGTTTGTCCACTATAGTCTTTCCACTATAGTCTGTCCACTTTAGTCTTTCCACTATTCTCTGTCAACTTTAGTCTTTCCACTTTAGTCTTTCCACTATAGTCTCTACTTTATTCTGTCCACTACAGTTTGTCCACTATAGTCTTTCCACTATAGTCTGTCCACTTTAGTCTTTCCACTATTCTCTGTCCACTTTAATCTTTCCACTATAGTCTTTCCACTATAGTCTGTCCTCTATAGTCTTTCCACTATAGTCTGTCCACTGTAGTCTTTCCACTTTAGTCTTTCCACTATAGTCTCCACTTTATTCTGTCCACTACAGTCTTTCCACTTTAGTCTTTCCACTATTCTCTGTCAACTTTAGTCTTTCCACTTTAGTCTTTCCACTATAGTCTCTACTTTATTCTGTCCACTACAGTCTTTCCACTATAGTCTTTCCACTAGAGTCTATCCACTTTAGTCTTTCCACTATAGTCTCCAATTTATTCTGTCCTCTACAGTCTTTCCACTTTAGTCTTTCCACTATTCTCTGTCAACTTTAGTCTTTCCACTTTAGTCTTTCCACTATAGTCTCCACTTTATTCTGTCCACTACAGTTTGTCCACTATAGTCTTTCCACTATAGTCTGTCCACTTTAGTCTTTCCACTATTCTCTGTCAACTTTAATCTTTCCACTATAGTCTTTCCACTATAGTCTGTCCTCTATAGTCTTTCCACTATAGTCTTTCCACTTTAGTCTTTCCACTATAGTCTCCACTTTATTCTGTCCACTACAGTTTGTCCACTATAGTCTTTCCACTATAGTCTGTCCACTTTAGTCTTTCCACTATTCTCTGTCAACTTTAATCTTTCCACTATAGTCTTTCCACTATAGTCTGTCCTCTATAGTCTTTCCACTATAGTCTGTCCACTGTAGTCTTTCCACTTTAGTCTTTCCACTATAGTCTGTCTACTATAGTCTTTCCACTAAAGTCTATCCACTTTAGTCTTTCCACTATTCTCTGTCAACTTTAGTCTTTCCACTTTAGTCTTTCCACTATAGTCTCCACTTAATTCTGTCCACTACAGTCTTTCCACTATGGTATTTCCACTATACTCTGTCCACTTTAGTCTTTCCACTATTCTCTGTCCACTTTAGTCTTTCCACTATAGTCTTTCCAATATAGTCTGTCCACTTTAGTCTTTCCACTTTAGTCTTTCCACCTTAGTCTGTCCACTTTAGTCTTTCCACTACAGTCTGTCCACTTTAGTCTTTCCACTATTTTCTGTCCACTTTAGTCTTTCCACTTTAGTCTTTCCACTATAGTCTCCACTCTATTCTGTCCACTACAGTCTTTCCACTATAGTCTTTTCACTATAGTCTGTCCACTGTAGTCTTTCCACTTTAGTCTTTCCACTATAGTCTCCACTTTATTCTGTCCACTACAGTCTTTCCACTTTAGTCTTTCCACTATTCTCTGTCAACTTTAGTCTTTCCACTATTCTCTGTCAGCTTTAGTCTTTCCACTATAGTCTTCACTTTATTCTGTCCACTACAATTTTTCCACTATAGTCTTTCCACTATAGTCTGTCCACTTTAGTCTTTCCACTATTCTCTGTCCACTTTAGTCTTTCCACTTTAGTCTTTCCACTATAGTCTCCACTTTATTCTGTCCACTACAGTCTTTCCACTATAGTCTTTCCACGATAGTCTGTCCACTTTAGTCTTTCCACTTTAATCTTTCCACTTTGGTCTGTCCAATTTAGTCTTTCCACTACAGTCTGTCCACTTTAGTCTTTCCACTATAGTCTTTCCACTATAGTCTGTCCACTTTAGTCTTTCCACTTTAGTTTTTCCACTTTAGTCTGTCCACTTCAGTCTTTCCACTATAGTCTGTCCAGTTTAGACTTTCCACTTTAGTCTTTCCACTATAGTCTCCACTTTATTCTGTCCACTACAGTTTTTCCACTATAGTCTTTCCACTATAGTCTGTCCACTTTAGTCTTTCCACTTTAGTTTTTCCACTTTAGTCTGTCCACTTCAGTCTTTCCACTATAGTCTGTCCAGTTTAGTCTTTCCACTTTAGTCTTTCCACTATAGTCTCCACTTTATTCTGTCTACTATAGTCTTTCCACTATAGTCTTTCCACTAAAGTCTATCCAATTTAGTCTTTCCACTATTCTCTGTCCACTTTAGTCTTTCCACTATAGTCTCCACTTTATTCTGTCCACTACAGTCTTTCCACTATAGTCTTTCCACTATAGTCTGTCCACTGTAGTCTTTCCACTTTAGTCTTTCCACTATAGTCTCCACTTTATTCTGTCCACTACAGTCTTTCCACTTTAGTCTCTCTACTATTATCTGTCAACTTTAGTCTTTCCACTATAGTCTCCACTTTATTCTGTCCACTACAGTCTTTCCACTATAGTCTTTCCACTATAGTCTGTCCACTTTAGTCTTTCCACTATTCTCTGTCCACTTTAGTCTTTCCACTATAGTCTTTCCAATATAGTCTGTCCACTTTAGTCTTTCCACTATAGTCTGTCCAGTTTAGTCTTTCCACTTTAGTCTTTCCACTATTCTCTGTCCACTTTAGTCTTTCCACTATAGTCTTTCCAATATAGTCTGTCCACTTCAGTCTTTCCACTATAGTCTGTCCAGTTTAGTCTTTCCACTTTCGTCTTTCCACTATAGTCTTCACTTTATTCTGTCCACTACAGTCTTTCCACTATAGTCTTTCCACTAGAGTCTATCCACTTTAATCTTTCCACTATTCTCTGTCAACTTTAGTCTTTCCACTATAGTCTCCACTTTATTCTGTCCACTACAGTCTGTCCACTTCAGTCTTTCCACTATAGTCTGTCCAGTTTAGTCTTTCCACTTTAGTCTTTTCACTATAGTCTCCACTTTATTCTGTCCACTATAGTCTTTCCACTATAGTCTTTCCACTAAAGTCTATCCAATTTAGTCTTTCCACTATTCTCTGTCCACTTTAGTCTTTCCACTATAGTCTCCACTTTATTCTGTCCACTACAGTCTTTCCACTATAGTCTTTCCACTATAGTATGTCTACTGTAGTCTTTCCACTTTAGTCTTTCCACTATAGTCTCCACTTTATTCTGTCCACTACAGTCTTTCCACTTTAGTCTCTCCACTATTATCTGTCAACTTTAGTCTTTCCACTTTAGTCTTTCCACTATAGTCTCCACTTTATTCTGTCCACTACAATCTTTCCACTATAGTCTTTCCACTATAGTCTGTCCACTTTAGTCTTTCCACTATTCTCTGTCCACTTTAGTCTTTCCACTATAGTCTTTCCAATATAGTCTGTCCACTTTAGTCTTTCCACTATAGTCTGTCCAGTTTAGTCTTTCCCCTTTAGTCTTTCCACTATTCTCTGTCCACTTTAGTCTTTCCACTATAGTCTTTCCAATATAGTCTGTCCACTTCAGTCTTTCCACTATAGTCTGTCCAGTTTAGTCTTTCCACTTTCGTCTTTCCACTATAGTCTTCACATTATTCTGTCCACTACAGTCTTTCCACTATAGTCTTTCCACTAAAGTCTATCCACTTTAATCTTTCCATCTTAGTCTGTCCACTTTAGACTTTCCACTATAGTCTGTCCACTTTAGTCTTTCCACTATTCTCTGTCCACTTTAGTCTTTCCACTTTAGTCTTTCCACTATAGTCTCCACTTTATTCTGTCCACTACAGTCTTTCCACTATAGTCTTTCCACTATAGTCTGTCCACTTTAGTCTTTCCACTATTCTCTGTCCACTTTAGTCTTTCCACTATAGTCTTACCAATATAGTCTGTCCACTTTAGTCTTTCCACTATAGTCTGTCCAGTTTAGTCTTTCCACTTTAGTCTTTCCACTATAGTCTCCACTTTATTCTGTCCACTACAGTCTTTCCACTATAGTCTTTCCACTATAGTCTGTCCACTTTAGTCTTTCCACTATAGTCTGTCCACTTTAGTCTTTCTACTATTCTCTTACCACTTTAGTCTTTCCACTATAGTCTCCACTCTATTCTGTCCACTACAGTCTTTCCACTATAGTCTTTCCACTATAGTCTGTCCACTGTAGTCTTTCCACTTTAGTCTTTCCCCTATAGTCTCCACTTTATTCTGTCCACTACAGTCTTTCCACTTTAGTCTTTCCACTATTCTCTGTCAACTTTAGTCTTTCCACTTTAGTCTTTCCACTATAGTCTCCACTTTATTCTGTCCACTTTAGTCTTTCCACTATAGTCTTTCCAATATAGTCTGTCCACTTCAGTCTTTCCACTATAGTCTGTCCAGTTTAGTCTTTCCACTTTAGTCTTTCCACTATAGTCTTCACTTTATTCTGTCCACCACAGTCTTTCCACTATAGTCTTTTCACCAAAGTCTATCCACTTTAGTCTTTCCACTATTCTCTGTCAACTTTAGTCTTTCCACTTTAGTCTTTCCACTATAGTCTCCACTTTATTCTGTCCACTACAGTCTTTCCACTATAGTCTTTCCAATATAGTCTGTCCACTTTAGTCTTTCCACTTTAGTTTTTCCACTTTAGTCTGTCCACTTCAGTCTTTCCACTATAGTCTGTCCAGTTTAGTCTTTCCACTTTAGTCTTTCCACTATAGTCTCCACTTTATTTTGTCCACTACATTCTTTCCACTATAGTCTTTCCACTAAAGTCTATCTACTTTAGTCTTTCCACTATTCTCTGTCCACTTTAGTCTTTCCACTATAGTCTTTCCACTATAGTCTGTCTACTATAGTCTTTCCACTAAAGTCTATCCACTTTAGTCTTTCCACTATTCTCTGTCAACTTTAGTCTTTCCACTTTAGTCTTTCCACTATAGTCTCCACTTAATTCTGTCCACTACAGTCTTTCCACTATAGTATTTCCACTATACTCTGTCCACTTTAGTCTTTCCACTATTCTCTGTCCACTTTAGTCTTTCCACTATAGTCTTTCCAATATAGTCTGTCCACTTTAGTCTTTCCACTTTAGTCTTTCCACCTTAGTCTGTCCACTTTAGTCTTTCCACTACAGTCTGTCCACTTTAGTCTTTCCACTATTTTCTGTCCACTTTAGTCTTTCCACTTTAGTCTTTCCACTATAGTCTCCACTCTATTCTGTCCACTACAGTCTTTCCACTATAGTCTTTTCATTATAGTCTGTCCACTGTAGTCTTTCCACTTTAGTCTTTCCACTATAGTCTCCACTTTATTCTGTCCACTACAGTCTTTCAACTTTAGTCTTTCCACTATTCTCTGTCAACTTTAGTTTTTCCACTATAGTCTTTCCACTATAGTCTGTCCACTTTAGTCTTTCCACTATTCTCTGTCCACTTTAGTTTTTCCACTTTAGTCTTTCCACTATAGTCTCCACTTTATTCTGTCCGCTACAGTCTTTCCACTATAGTCTTTCCACGATAGTCTGTCCACTTTAGTCTTTCCACTTTAATCTTTCCACTTTGGTCTGTCCACTTTAGTCTTTCCACTGCAGTCTGTCCACTTTAGTCTTTCCACTATAGTCTTTCCACTATAGTCTGTCCACTTTAGTCTTTCCACTTTAGTTTTTCCACTTTAGTCTGTCCACTTCAGTCTTTCCACTATAGTCTGTCCAGTTTAGACTTTCCACTTTAGTCTTTCCACTATAGTCTCCACTTTATTCTGTCCACTACAGTCTTTCCACTATAGTCTTTCCACTATAGTCTGTCCACTTTAGTCTTTCCACTTTAGTTTTTCCACTTTAGTCTGTCCACTTCAGTCTTTCCACTATAGTCTGTCCAGTTTAGTCTTTCCACTTTAGTCTTTTCACTATAGTCTCCACTTTATTCTGTCCACTATAGTCTTTCCACTATAGTCTTTCCACTAAAGTCTATCCAATTTAGTCTTTCCACTATTCTCTGTCCACTTTAGTCTTTCCACTATAGTCTCCACTTTATTCTGTCCACTACAGTCTTTCCACTATAGTCTGTCCACTGTAGTCTTTCCACTTTAGTCTTTCCACTATAGTCTCCACTTTATTCTGTCCACTACAGTCTTTCCACTTTAGTCTCTCCACTATTATCTGTCAACTTTAGTCTTTCCACTATAGTCTCCACTTTATTCTGTCCACTACAGTCTTTCCACTATAGTCTTTCCACTATAGTCTGTCCACTTTAGTCTTTCCACTATTCTCTGTCCACTTTAGTCTTTCCACTATAGTCTTTCCAATGTAGTCTGTCCACTTTAGTCTTTCCACTATAGTCTGTCCAGTTTAGTCTTTCCACTTTAGTCTTTCCACTATTCTCTGTCCACTTTAGTCTTTCCACTATAGTCTTTCCAATATAGTCTGTCCACTTCAGTCTTTCCACTATAGTCTGTCCAGTTTAGTCTTTCCACTTTCGTCTTTCCACTATAGTCTTCACTTTATTCTGTCCACTACAGTCTTTCCACTATAGTCTTTCCACTAAAGTCTATCCACTTTAATCTTTCCACTATTCTCTGTCAACTTTAGTCTTTCCACTATAGTCTCCACTTTATTCTGTCAACTACAGTCTTTCCACTATAGTCTTTCCACTATAGTCTGTCCACTTTAGTCTTTCCACTATTCTCTGTCCACTTTAGTCTTTCCACTATAGTCTTTCCAATATAGTCTGTCCACTTCAGTCTTTCCACTTTAGTCTTTCCACCTTAGTCTGTCCACTTTAGACTTTCCACTATAGTCTGTCCACTTTAGTCTTTCCACTATTCTCTGTCCACTTTAGTCTTTCCACTATAGTCTCCACTTTATTCTGTCCACTACAGTCTTTCCACTATAGTCTTTCCACTATAGTCTGTCCACTTTAGTCTTTCCACTATTCTCTGTCCACTTTAGTCTTTCCACTATAGTCTTTCCAATATAGTCTGTCCACTTTAGTCTTTCCACTATAGTCTGTCCAGTTTAGTCTTTCCACTTTAGTCTTTCCACTATAGTCTCCACTTTATTCTGTCCACTACAGTCTTTCCACTATAGTCTGTCCACTTTAGTCTTTCCACTATAGTCTGTCCACTTTAGTCTTTCTACTATTCTCTTACCACTTTAGTCTTTCCACTATAGTCTCCACTCTATTCTGTCCACTACAGTCTTTCCACTATAGTCTTTCCACTATAGTCTGTCCACTGTAGTCTTTCCACTTTAGTCTTTCCCCTATAGTCTCCACTTTATTCTGTCCACTACAGTCTTTCCACTTTAGTCTTTCCACTATTCTCTGTCAACTTTAGTCTTTCCACTTTAGTCTTTCCACTATAGTCTCCACTTTATTCTGTCCACTACAGTCTTTCCACTATAGTCTTTCCACTATAGTCTGTCCACTATAGTCTTTCCACTAAAGTCTATCCACTTTAGTCTTTCCACTATTCTCTGTCAACTTTAGTCTTTCCACTTTAGTCTTTCCACTATAGTCTCCAATTTATTCTGTCCACTACAGTCTTTCCACTTTAGTCTTTCCACTATTCTCTGTCAACTTTAGTCTTTCCACTTTAGTCTTTCCACTATAGTCTCTACTTTATTCTGTCCACTACAGTTTGTCCACTATAGTCTTTCCACTATAGTCTGTCCACTTTAGTCTTTCCACTATTCTCTGTCCACTTTAATCTTTCCACTATAGTCTTTCCACTATAGTCTGTCCTCTATAGTCTTTCCACTATAGTCTGTCCACTGTAGTCTTTCCACTTTAGTCTTTCCACTATAGTCTCCACTTTATTCTGTCCACTACAGTCTTTCCACTTTAGTCTTTCCACTATTCTCTGTCAACTTTAGTCTTTCCACTTTAGTCTTTCCACTATAGTCTCTACTTTATTCTGTCCACTACAGTCTTTCCACTATAGTCTTTCCACTAGAGTCTATCCACTTTAGTCTTTCCACTATAGTCTCCAATTTATTCTGTCCTCTACAGTCTTTCCACTTTAGTCTTTCCACTATTCTCTGTCAACTTTAGTCTTTCCACTTTAGTCTTTCCACTATAGTCTCCACTTTATTCTGTCCACTACAGTCTTTCCACTATAGTCTGTCCACTGTAGTCTTTCCACTTTAGTCTTTCCACTATAGTCTCCAAATTATTCTGTCCACTACAGTCTTTCCACTTTAGTCTTTCCACTATTCTCTGTCAACTTTAGTCTTTCCACTTTAGTCTTTCCACTATAGTCTCCACTTTATTCTGTCCACTACAGTTTGTCCACTATAGTCTTTCCACTATAGTCTGTCCACTTTAGTCTTTCCACTATTCTCTGTCAACTTTAATCTTTCCACTATAGTCTTTCCACTATAGTCTGTCCTCTATAGTCTTTCCACTATAGTCTGTCCACTGTAGTCTTTCCACTTTAGTCTTTCCACTATAGTCTCCACTTTATTCTGTCCACTACAGTCTTTCCACTTTAGTCTTTCCACTATTCTCTGTCAACTTTAGTCTTTCCACTATAGTCTCAACTTTATTCTGTCCACTACAGTCTTTCCACTATAGTCTTTCCACTATAGTCTGTCCACTTTAGTCTTTCCACTATTCTCTGTCCACTTTAGTCTTTCCACTATAGTCTTTCCAATATAGTCTGTCCACTTTAGTCTTTCCACTATAGTCTGTCCAGTTTAGTCTTTCCACTTTAGTCTTTCCACTATAGTCTCCACTTTATTCTGTCCACTACATTCTTTCCACTATAGTCTTTCCACTAAAGTCTATCTACTTTAGTCTTTCCACTATTCTCTGTCCACTTTAGTCTTTCCACTATTCTCTGTCAACTTTAGTCTTTCCACTTTAGTCTTTCCACTATAGTCTCCAATTTATTCTGTCCACTACAGTCTTTCCACTTTAGTCTTTCCACTATTCTCTGTCAACTTTAGTCTTTCCACTTTAGTCTTTCCACTATAGTCTCTACTTTATTCTGTCCACTACAGTTTGTCCACTATAGTCTTTCCACTATAGTCTGTCCACTTTAGTCTTTCCACTATTCTCTGTCAACTTTAGTCTTTCCACTTTAGTCTTTCCACTATAGTCTCTACTTTATTCTGTCCACTACAGTTTGTCCACTATAGTCTTTCCACTATAGTCTGTCCACTTTAGTCTTTCCACTATTCTCTGTCCACTTTAATCTTTCCACTATAGTCTTTCCACTATAGTCTGTCCTCTATAGTCTTTCCACTATAGTCTGTCCACTGTAGTCTTTCCACTTTAGTCTTTCCACTATAGTCTCCACTTTATTCTGTCCACTACAGTCTTTCCACTATTCTCTGTCAACTTTAGTCTTTCCACTTTAGTCTTTCCACTATAGTCTCTACTTTATTCTGTCCACTACAGTCTTTCCACTATAGTCTTTCCACTAGAGTCTATCCACTTTAGTCTTTCCACTATAGTCTCCAATTTATTCTGTCCTCTACAGTCTTTCCACTTTAGTCTTTCCACTATTCTCTGTCAACTTTAGTCTTTCCACTTTAGTCTTTCCACTATAGTCTCCACTTTATTCTGTCCACTACAGTTTGTCCACTATAGTCTTTCCACTATAGTCTGTCCACTTTAGTCTTTCCACTATTCTCTGTCAACTTTAATCTTTCCACTATAGTCTTTCCACTATAGTCTGTCCTCTATAGTCTTTCCACTATAGTCTTTCCACTTTAGTCTTTCCACTATAGTCTCCACTTTATTCTGTCCACTACAGTTTGTCCACTATAGTCTTTCCACTATAGTCTGTCCACTTTAGTCTTTCCACTATTCTCTGTCAACTTTAATCTTTCCACTATAGTCTTTCCACTATAGTCTGTCCTCTATAGTCTTTCCACTATAGTCTGTCCACTGTAGTCTTTCCACTTTAGTCTTTCCACTATAGTCTCCACTTTATTCTGTCCACCACAGTCTTTCCACTATAGTCTTTCCACTATAGTCTGTCTACTATAGTCTTTCCACTAAAGTCTATCCACTTTAGTCTTTCCACTATTCTCTGTCAACTTTAGTCTTTCCACTTTAGTCTTTCCACTATAGTCTCCACTTAATTCTGTCCACTACAGTCTTTCCACTATGGTATTTCCACTATACTCTGTCCACTTTAGTCTTTCCACTATTCTCTGTCCACTTTAGTCTTTCCACTATAGTCTTTCCAATATAGTCTGTCCACTTTAGTCTTTCCACTTTAGTCTTTCCACCTTAGTCTGTCCACTTTAGTCTTTCCACTACAGTCTGTCCACTTTAGTCTTTCCACTATTTTCTGTCCACTTTAGTCTTTCCACTTTAGTCTTTCCACTATAGTCTCCACTCTATTCTGTCCACTACAGTCTTTCCACTATAGTCTTTTCACTATAGTCTGTCCACTGTAGTCTTTCCACTTTAGTCTTTCCACTATAGTCTCCACTTTATTCTGTCCACTACAGTCTTTCCACTTTAGTCTTTCCACTATTCTCTGTCAACTTTAGTCTTTCCACTATTCTCTGTCAGCTTTAGTCTTTCCACTATAGTCTTCACTTTATTCTGTCCACTACAATTTTTCCACTATAGTCTTTCCACTATAGTCTGTCCACTTTAGTCTTTCCACTATTCTCTGTCCACTTTAGTCTTTCCACTTTAGTCTTTCCACTATAGTCTCCACTTTATTCTGTCCACTACAGTCTTTCCACTATAGTCTTTCCACGATAGTCTGTCCACTTTAGTCTTTCCACTTTAATCTTTCCACTTTGGTCTGTCCAATTTAGTCTTTCCACTACAGTCTGTCCACTTTAGTCTTTCCACTATAGTCTTTCCACTATAGTCTGTCCACTTTAGTCTTTCCACTTTAGTTTTTCCACTTTAGTCTGTCCACTTCAGTCTTTCCACTATAGTCTGTCCAGTTTAGACTTTCCACTTTAGTCTTTCCACTATAGTCTCCACTTTATTCTGTCCACTACAGTTTTTCCACTATAGTCTTTCCACTATAGTCTGTCCACTTTAGTCTTTCCACTTTAGTTTTTCCACTTTAGTCTGTCCACTTCAGTCTTTCCACTATAGTCTGTCCAGTTTAGTCTTTCCACTTTAGTCTTTCCACTATAGTCTCCACTTTATTCTGTCTACTATAGTCTTTCCACTATAGTCTTTCCACTAAAGTCTATCCAATTTAGTCTTTCCACTATTCTCTGTCCACTTTAGTCTTTCCACTATAGTCTCCACTTTATTCTGTCCACTACAGTCTTTCCACTATAGTCTTTCCACTATAGTCTGTCCACTGTAGTCTTTCCACTTTAGTCTTTCCACTATAGTCTCCACTTTATTCTGTCCACTACAGTCTTTCCACTTTAGTCTCTCTACTATTATCTGTCAACTTTAGTCTTTCCACTTTAGTCTTTCCACTATAGTCTCCACTTTATTCTGTCCACTACAGTCTTTCCACTATAGTCTTTCCACTATAGTCTGTCCACTTTAGTCTTTCCACTATTCTCTGTCCACTTTAGTCTTTCCACTATAGTCTTTCCAATATAGTCTGTCCACTTTAGTCTTTCCACTATAGTCTGTCCAGTTTAGTCTTTCCACTTTAGTCTTTCCACTATTCTCTGTCCACTTTAGTCTTTCCACTATAGTCTTTCCAATATAGTCTGTCCACTTCAGTCTTTCCACTATAGTCTGTCCAGTTTAGTCTTTCCACTTTCGTCTTTCCACTATAGTCTTCACTTTATTCTGTCCACTACAGTCTTTCCACTATAGTCTTTCCACTAGAGTCTATCCACTTTAATCTTTCCACTATTCTCTGTCAACTTTAGTCTTTCCACTATAGTCTCCACTTTATTCTGTCCACTACAGTCTGTCCACTTCAGTCTTTCCACTATAGTCTGTCCAGTTTAGTCTTTCCACTTTAGTCTTTTCACTATAGTCTCCACTTTATTCTGTCCACTATAGTCTTTCCACTATAGTCTTTCCACTAAAGTCTATCCAATTTAGTCTTTCCACTATTCTCTGTCCACTTTAGTCTTTCCACTATAGTCTCCACTTTATTCTGTCCACTACAGTCTTTCCACTATAGTCTTTCCACTATAGTATGTCTACTGTAGTCTTTCCACTTTAGTCTTTCCACTATAGTCTCCACTTTATTCTGTCCACTACAGTCTTTCCACTTTAGTCTCTCCACTATTATCTGTCAACTTTAGTCTTTCCACTTTAGTCTTTCCACTATAGTCTCCACTTTATTCTGTCCACTACAATCTTTCCACTATAGTCTTTCCACTATAGTCTGTCCACTTTAGTCTTTCCACTATTCTCTGTCCACTTTAGTCTTTCCACTATAGTCTTTCCAATATAGTCTGTCCACTTTAGTCTTTCCACTATAGTCTGTCCAGTTTAGTCTTTCCCCTTTAGTCTTTCCACTATTCTCTGTCCACTTTAGTCTTTCCACTATAGTCTTTCCAATATAGTCTGTCCACTTCAGTCTTTCCACTATAGTCTGTCCAGTTTAGTCTTTCCACTTTCGTCTTTCCACTATAGTCTTCACATTATTCTGTCCACTACAGTCTTTCCACTATAGTCTTTCCACTAAAGTCTATCCACTTTAATCTTTCCATCTTAGTCTGTCCACTTTAGACTTTCCACTATAGTCTGTCCACTTTAGTCTTTCCACTATTCTCTGTCCACTTTAGTCTTTCCACTTTAGTCTTTCCACTATAGTCTCCACTTTATTCTGTCCACTACAGTCTTTCCACTATAGTCTTTCCACTATAGTCTGTCCACTTTAGTCTTTCCACTATTCTCTGTCCACTTTAGTCTTTCCACTATAGTCTTACCAATATAGTCTGTCCACTTTAGTCTTTCCACTATAGTCTGTCCAGTTTAGTCTTTCCACTTTAGTCTTTCCACTATAGTCTCCACTTTATTCTGTCCACTACAGTCTTTCCACTATAGTCTTTCCACTATAGTCTGTCCACTTTAGTCTTTCCACTATAGTCTGTCCACTTTAGTCTTTCTACTATTCTCTTACCACTTTAGTCTTTCCACTATAGTCTCCACTCTATTCTGTCCACTACAGTCTTTCCACTATAGTCTTTCCACTATAGTCTGTCCACTGTAGTCTTTCCACTTTAGTCTTTCCCCTATAGTCTCCACTTTATTCTGTCCACTACAGTCTTTCCACTTTAGTCTTTCCACTATTCTCTGTCAACTTTAGTCTTTCCACTTTAGTCTTTCCACTATAGTCTCCACTTTATTCTGTCCACTACAGTCTTTCCACTATAGTCTTTCCACTATAGTCTGTCCACTATAGTCTTTCCACTAAAGTCTATCCACTTTAGTCTTTCCACTATTCTCTGTCAACTTTAGTCTTTCCACTTTAGTCTTTCCACTATAGTCTCCAATTTATTCTGTCCACTACAGTCTTTCCACTTTAGTCTTTCCACTATTCTCTATCAACTTTAGTCTTTCCACTTTAGTCTTTCCACTTTAGTCTTTCCACTATAGTCTCCACTTTATTCTGTCCACTACAGTCTTTCCACTATAGTCTGTCCACTGTAGTCTTTCCACTTTAGTCTTTCCACTATAGTCTCCAATTTATTCTGTCCGCTACAGTCTTTCCACTTTAGTCTTTCCACTATTCTCTGTCAACTTTAGTCTTTCCACTTTAGTCTTTCCACTTTAGTCTCCACTTTATTCTGTCCACTACAGTTTGTCCACTATAGTCTTTCCACTATAGTCTGTCCACTTTAGTCTTTCCACTATTCTCTGTCCACTTGAATCTTTCCACTATAGTCTTTCCACTATAGTCTGTCCTCTATAGTCTTTCCACTATAGTCTGTCCACTGTAGTCTTTCCACTTTAGTCTTTCCACTATAGTCTCCACTTTATTCTGTCCACTACAGTCTTTCCACTTTAGTCTTTCCACTATTCTCTGTCAACTTTAGTCTTTCCACTTTAGTCTTTCCACCTTAGTCTGTCCACTTTAGTCTTTCCACTACAGTCTGTCCACTTTAGTCTTTCCACTATTCTCTGTCCACTTTAGTCTTTCCACTTTAGTCTTTCCACTATAGTCTCCACTCTATTCTGTCCACTACAGTCTTTCCACTATAGTCTTTTCACTATAGTCTGTCCACTGTAGTCTTTCCACTTTAGTCTTTCCACTATAGTCTCCACTTTATTCTGTCCACTACAGTCTTTCCACTTTAGTCTTTCCACTATTCTCTGTCAACTTTAGTCTTTCCACTATGGTCTTCACTATATTCTGTCCACTACAGTTTTTCCACTATAGTCTTTCCACTATAGTCTGTCCACTTTAGTCTTTCCACTATTCTCTGCCCACTTTAGTCTTTCCACTTTAGTCTTTCCACTATAGTCTCCACTTTATTCTGTCCACTACAGTCTTTCAACTATAGTCTTTCCACGATAGTCTGTCCACTTTAGTCTTTCCACTTTAATCTTTCCACTTTGGTCTGTCCACTTTAGTCTTTCCACTACAGTCTGTCCACTTTAGTCTTTCCACTACAGTCTTTCCACTATAGTCTGTCCACTTTAGTCTTTCCACTTTAGTTTTTCCACTTTAGTCTGTCCACTTCAGTCTTTCCACTATAGTCTGTCCAGTTTAGACTTTCCACTTTAGTCTTTCCACTATAGTCTCCACTTTATTCTGTCCACTACAGTCTTTCCACTATAGTCTTTCCACTATAGTCTGTCCACTTTAGTCTTTCCACTTTAGTTTTTCCACTTTAGTCTGTCCACTTCAGTCTTTCCACTATAGTCTGTCCAGTTTAGTCTTTCCACTTTAGTCTTTCCACTATAGTCTCCACTTTATTCTGTCCACTATAGTCTTTCCACTATAGTCTTTCCACTAAAGTCTATCCAATTTAGTCTTTCCACTATTCTCTGTCCACTTTAGTCTTTCCACTATAGTCTCCACTTTATTCTGTCCACTACAGTCTTTCCACTATAGTCTTTCCACTATAGTCTGTCCACTGTAGTCTTTCCACTTTAGTCTTTCCACTATAGTCTCCACTTTATTCTGTCCACTACAGTCTTTCCACTTTAGTCTCTCCACTATTATCTGTCAACTTTAGTCTTTCCACTTTAGTCTTTCCAATATAGTCTCCACTTTATTCTGTCCACTACAGTCTTTCCACTATAGTCTTTCCACTATAGTCTGTCCACTTTAGTCTTTCCACTATTCTCTGTCCACTTTAGTCTTTCCACTATAGTCTTTCCAATATAGTCTGTCCACTTTAGTCTTTCCACTATAGTCTGTCCAGTTTAGTCTTTCCACTTTAGTCTTTCCACTATTCTCTGTCCACTTTAGTCTTTCCACTATAGTCTTTCCAATATAGTCTGTCCACTTCAGTCTTTCCACTATAGTCTGTCCAGTTTAGTCTTTCCACTTTCGTCTTTCCACTATAGTCTTCACTTTATTCTGTCCACTACAGTCTTTCCACTATAGTCTTTCCACTAAAGTCTATCCACTTTAATCTTTCCACTATTCTCTGTCAACTTTAGTCTTTCCACTATAGTCTCCACTTTATTCTGTCCACCACAGTCTTTCCACTATAGTCTTTCCACTATAGTCTGTCCACTGTAGTATTTCAACTTTAGTCTTTCCCCTATAGTCTCCACTTTATTCTGTCCACTACAGTCTTTCCACTTTAGTCTTTCCACTATTCTCTGTCAACTTTAGTCTTTCCACTTTAGTCTTTCCACTATAGTCTCCACTTTATTCTGTCCACTACAGTCTTTCCACTATAGTCTTTCCACTATAGTCTGTCCACTATAGTCTTTCCACTAAAGTCTATCCACTTTAGTCTTTCCACTATTCTCTGTCAACTTTAGTCTTTCCACTTTAGTCTTTCCACTATAGTCTCCAATTTATTCTGTCCACTACAGTCTTTCCACTTTAGTCTTTCCACTATTCTCTGTCAACTTTAGTCTTTCCACTTTAGTCTTTCCACTATAGTCTCCACTTTATTCTGTCCACTACAGTTTGTCCACTATAGTCTTTCCACTATAGTCTGTCCACTTTAGTCTTTCCACTATTCTCTGTCCACTTTAATCTTTCCACTATAGTCTTTCCACTATAGTCTGTCCTCTATAGTCTTTCCACTATAGTCTATCCACTGTAGTCTTTCCACTTTAGTCTTTCCACTATAGTCTCCACTTTATTCTGTCCACTACAGTCTTTCCACTTTAGTCTTTCCACTATTCTCTGTCAACTTTAGTCTTTCCATTATAGTCTCCACTTTATTCTGTCCACTACAGTCTTTCCACTATAGTCTGTCCACTGTAGTCTTTCCACTTTAGTCTTTCCACTATAGTCTCCAATTTATTCTGTCCACTACAGTCTTTCCACTTTAGTCTTTCCACTATTCTCTGTCAACTTTAGTCTTTCCACTTTAGTCTTTCCACTATAGTCTCCACTTTATTCTGTCCACTACAGTCTTTCCACTATAGTCTTTCCACTAAAGTCTATCCACTTTAGTCTTTCCACTATAGTCTCCAATTTATTCTGTCCACTACAGTCTTTCCACTTTAGTCTTTCCACTATTCTCTGTCAACTTTAGTCTTTCCACTTTAGTCTTTCCACTTTAGTCTTTCCACTATAGTCTCCACTTTATTCTGTCCACTACAGTCTTTCCACTATAGTCTGTCCACTGTAGTCTTTCCACTTTAGTCTTTCCACTATAGTCTCCAATTTATTCTGTCCGCTACAGTCTTTCCACTTTAGTCTTTCCACTATTCTCTGTCAACTTTAGTCTTTCCACTTTAGTCTTTCCACTATAGTCTCCACTTTATTCTGTCCACTACAGTTTGTCCACTATAGTCTTTCCACTATAGTCTGTCCACTTTAGTCTTTCCACTATTCTCTGTCCACTTGAATCTTTCCACTATAGTCTTTCCACTATAGTCTGTCCTCTATAGTCTTTCCACTATAGTCTGTCCACTGTAGTCTTTCCACTTTAGTCTTTCCACTATAGTCTCCACTTTATTCTGTCCACTACAGTCTTTCCACTTTAGTCTTTCCACTATTCTCTGTCAACTTTAGTCTTTCCACTTTAGTCTTTCCACCTTAGTCTGTCCACTTTAGTCTTTCCACTACAGTCTGTCCACTTTAGTCTTTCCACTATTCTCTGTCCACTTTAGTCTTTCCACTTTAGTCTTTCCACTATAGTCTCCACTCTATTCTGTCCACTACAGTCTTTCCACTATAGTCTTTTCACTATAGTCTGTCCACTGTAGTCTTTCCACTTTGGTCTTTCCACTATAGTCTCCACTTTATTCTGTCCACTACAGTCTTTCCACTTTAGTCTTTCCACTATTCTCTGTCAACTTTAGTCTTTCCACTATGGTCTTCACTATATTCTGTCCACTACAGTTTTTCCACTATAGTCTTTCCACTATAGTCTGTCCACTTTAGTCTTTCCACTATTCTCTGTCCACTTTAGTCTTTCCACTTTAGTCTTTCCACTATAGTCTCCACTTTATTCTGTCCACTACAGTCTTTCAACTATAGTCTTTCCACGATAGTCTGTCCACTTTAGTCTTTCCACTTTAATCTTTCCACTTTGGTCTGTCCACTTTAGTCTTTCCACTACAGTCTGTCCACTTTAGTCTTTCCACTACAGTCTTTCCACTATAGTCTGTCCACTTTAGTCTTTCCACTTTAGTTTTTCCACTTTAGTCTGTCCACTTCAGTCTTTCCACTATAGTCTGTCCAGTTTAGACTTTCCACTTTAGTCTTTCCACTATAGTCTCCACTTTATTCTGTCCACTACAGTCTTTCCACTATAGTCTTTCCACTATAGTCTGTCCACTTTAGTCTTTCCACTTTAGTTTTTCCACTTTAGTCTGTCCACTTCAGTCTTTCCACTATAGTCTGTCCAGTTTAGTCTTTCCACTTTAGTCTTTCCACTATAGTCTCCACTTTATTCTGTCCACTATAGTCTTTCCACTATAGTCTTTCCACTAAAGTCTATCCAATTTAGTCTTTCCACTATTCTCTGTCCACTTTAGTCTTTCCACTATAGTCTCAACTTTATTCTGTCCACTACAGTCTTTCCACTATAGTCTTTCCACTATAGTCTGTCCACTGTAGTCTTTCCACTTTAGTCTTTCCACTATAGTCTCCACTTTATTCTGTCCACTACAGTCTTTCCACTTTAGTCTCTCTACTATTATCTGTCAACTTTAGTCTTTCACTTTAGTCTTTCGACTATAGTCTCCACTTTATTCTGTCCACTACAGTCTTTCTACTATAGTCTTTCCACTATAGTCTGTCCACTTTAGTCTTTCCACTATTCTCTGTCCACTTTAGTCTTTCCACTATAGTCTTTCCAATATAGTCTGTCCACTTTAGTCTTTCCACTATAGTCTGTCCAGTTTAGTCTTTCCACTTTAGTCTTTCCACTATTCTCTGTCCACTTTAGTCTTTCCACTATAGTCTTCCCAATATAGTCTGTCCACTTCAGTCTTTCCACTATAGTCTGTCCAGTTTAGTCTTTCCACTTTCGTCTTTCCACTATAGTCTTCACTTTATTCTGTCCACTACAGTCTTTCCACTATAGTCTTTCCACTAAAGTCTATCCACTTTAATCTTTCCACTATTCTCTGTCAACTTTAGTCTTTCCACTATAGTCTCCACTTTATTCTGTCCACCACAGTCTTTCCACTATAGTCTTTCCACTATAGTCTGTCCACTTTAGTCTTTCCACTATTCTCTGTCCACTTTAGTCTTTCCACTATAGTCTTTCCAATATAGTCTGTCCACTTCAGTCTTTCCACTTTAGTCTTTCCACCTTAGTCTGTCCACTTTAGACTTTCCACTATAGTCTGTCCACTTTAGTCTTTCCACTATTCTCTGTCCACTTTAGTCTTTCCACTTTAGTCTTTCCACTATAGTCTCCACTTTATTCTGTCCACTACAGTCTTTCCACTATAGTCTTTCATCTATAGTCTGTCCACTTTAGTCTTTCCACTTTAGTTTTTCCACTTTAGTCTGTCCACTTCAGTCTTTCCACTATAGTCTGTCCAGTTTAGTCTTTCCACTTTAGTCTTTTCACTATAGTCTCCACTTTATTCTGTCCACTATAGTCTTTCCACTATAGTCTTTCCACTAAAGTCTATCCAATTTAGTCTTTCCACTATTCTCTGTCCACTTTAGTCTTTCCACTATAGTCTCCACTTTATTCTGTCCACTACAGTCTTTCCACTATAGTCTTTCCACTATAGTCTGTCCACTGTAGTCTTTCAACTTTAGTCTTTCCACTATAGTCTCCACTTTATTCTGTCCACTACAGTCTTTCCACTTTAGTCTCTCCACTATTATCTGTCAACTTTAGTCTTTCCACTTTAGTCTTTCCACTATAGTCTCCACTTTATTCTGTCCACTACAGTCTTTCCACTATAGTCTTTCCACTATAGTCTGTCCACTTTAGTCTTTCCACTATTCTCTGTCCACTTTAGTCTTTCCACTATAGTCTTTCCAATATAGTCTGTCCACTATAGTCTTTCCAATATAGTCTGTCCACTTTAGTCTTTCCACTATAGTCTGTCCAGTTTAGTCTTTCCCCTTTAGTCTTTCCACTATTCTCTGTCAACTTTAGTCTTTCCACTATAGTCTTTCCAATATAGTCTGTCCACTTCAGTCTTTCCACTATAGTCTGTCCAGTTTAGTCTTTCCACTTTCGTCTTTCCACTATAGTCTTCACATTATTCTGTCCACTACAGTCTTTCCACTCTAGTCTTTCCACTAAAGTCTATCCACTTTAATCTTTCCACCTTAGTCTGTCCACTTTAGACTTTCCACTATAGTCTGTCCACTTTAGTCTTTCCACTATTCTCTGTCCACTTTAGTCTTTCCACTTTAGTCTTTCCACTATAGTCTCCACTTTATTCTGTCCACTACAGTCTTTCCACTATAGTCTTTCCACTATAGTCTGTCCACTTTAGTCTTTCCACTATTCTCTGTCCACTTTAGTCTTTCCACTATAGTCTTTCCAATATAGTCTGTCCACTTTAGTCTTTCCACTATAGTCTGTCCAGTTTAGTCTTTCCACTTTAGTCTTTCCACTATAGTCTCCACTTTATTCTGTCCACTACAGTCTTTCCACTATAGTCTTTCCACTATAGTCTGTCCACTTTAGTCTTTCCACTATAGTCTGTCCACTTTAGTCTTTCTACTATTCTCTTACCACTTTAGTCTTTCCACTATAGTCTCCACTCTATTCTGTCCACTACAGTCTTTCCACTATAGTCTTTCCACTATAGTCTGTCCACTGTAGTCTTTCCACTTTAGTCTTTCCCCTATAGTCTCCACTTTATTCTGTCCACTACAGTCTTTCCACTTTAGTCTTTCCACTATTCTCTGTCAACTTTAGTCTTTCCACTATAGTCTCCACTTTATTCTGTCCACTACAGTCTTTCCACTATAGTCTTTCCACTATAGTCTGTCCACTATAGTCTTTCCACTAAAGTCTATCCACTTTAGTCTTTCCACTATTCTCTGTCAACTTTAGTCTTTCCACTTTAGTCTTTCCACTATAGTCTCCAATTTATTCTGTCCACTACAGTCTTTCCACTTTAGTCTTTCCACTATTCTCTGTCAACTTTAGTCTTTCCACTTTAGTCTTTCCACTATAGTCTCCACTTTATTCTGTCCACTACAGTTTGTCCACTATAGTCTTTCCACTATAGTCTGTCCACTTTAGTCTTTCCACTATTCTCTGTCCACTTTAATCTTTCCACTATAGTCTTTCCACTAGAGTCTGTCCTCTATAGTCTTTCCACTATAGTCTGTCCACTGTAGTCTTTCCACTTTAGTCTTTCCACTATAGTCTCCACTTTATTCTGTCCACTACAGTCTTTCCACTTTAGTCTTTCCACTATTCTCTGTCAACTTTAGTCTTTCCATTATAGTCTCCACTTTATTCTGTCCACTACAGTCTTTCCACTATAGTCTGTCCACTGTAGTCTTTCCACTTTAGTCTTTCCACTATAGTCTCCAATTTATTCTGTCCACTACAGTCTTTCCACTTTAGTCTTTCCACTATTCTCTGTCAACTTTAGTCTTTCCACTTTAGTTTTTCCACTTTAGTCTGTCCACTTCAGTCTTTCCACTATAGTCTGTCCAGTTTAGTCTTTCCACTTTAGTCTTTTCACTATAGTCTCCACTTTATTCTGTCCACTATAGGCTTTCCACTATAGTCTTTCCACTAAAGTCTATCCAATTTAGTCTTTCCACTATTCTCTGTCCACTTTAGTCTTTCCACTATAGTCTCCACTTTATTCTGTCCACTACAGTCTTTCCACTATAGTCTTTCCACTATAGTCTGTCCACTGTAGTCTTTCAACTTTAGTCTTTCCACTATAGTCTCCACTTTATTCTGTCCACTACAGTCTTTCCACTTTAGTCTCTCCACTATTATCTGTCAACTTTAGTCTTTCCACTTTAGTCTTTCCACTATAATCTCCACTTTATTCTGTCCACTACAGTCTTTCCACTATAGTCTTTCCACTATAGTCTGTCCACTTTAGTCTTTCCACTATTCTCTGTCCACTTTAGTCTTTCCACTATAGTCTTTCCAATATAGTCTGTCCACTATAGTCTTTCCAATATAGTCTGTCCACTTTAGTCTTTCCACTATAGTCTGTCCAGTTTAGTCTTTCCCCTTTAGTCTTTCCACTATTCTCTGTCAACTTTAGTCTTTCCACTATAGTCTTTCCAATATAGTCTGTCCACTTCAGTCTTTCCACTATAGTCTGTCCAGTTTAGTCTTTCCACTTTCGTCTTTCCACTATAGTCTTCACATTATTCTGTCCACTACAGTCTTTCCACTATAGTCTTTCCACTAAAGTCTATCCACTTTAATCTTTCCACCTTAGTCTGTCCACTTTAGACTTTCCACTATAGTCTGTCCACTTTAGTCTTTCCACTATTCTCTGTCCACTTTAGTCTTTCCACTTTAGTCTTTCCCCTATAGTCTCCACTTTATTCTGTCCACTACAGTCTTTCCACTATAGTCTTTCCACTATAGTCTGTCCACTTTAGTCTTTCCACTATTCTCTGTCCACTTTAGTCTTTCCACTATAGTCTGTCCAGTTTAGTCTTTCCACTTTAGTCTTTCCACTATAGTCTCCACTTTATTCTGTCCACTACAGTCTTTCCACTATAGTCTTTCCACTATAGTCTGTCCACTTTAGTCTTTCCACTATAGTCTGTCCACTTTAGTCTTTCTACTATTCTCTTACCACTTTAGTCTTTCCACTATAGTCTCCACTCTATTCTGTCCACTACAGTCTTTCCACTATAGTCTTTCCACTATAGTCTGTCCACTGTAGTCTTTCCACTTTAGTCTTTCCCCTATAGTCTCCACTTTATTCTGTCCACTACAGTCTTTCCACTTTAGTCTTTCCACTATTCTCTGTCAACTTTAGTCTTTCCACTATAGTCTCCACTTTATTCTGTCCACTATAGTCTTTCCACTATAGTCTTTCCACTATAGTCTGTCCACTATAGTCTTTCCACTAAAGTCTATCCACTTTAGTCTTTCCACTATTCTCTGTCAACTTTAGTCTTTCCACTTTAGTCTTTCCACTATAGTCTCCAATTTATTCTGTCCACTACAGTCTTTCCACTTTAGTCTTTCCACTATTCTCTGTCAACTTTAGTCTTTCCACTTTAGTCTTTCCACTATAGTCTCCACTTTATTCTGTCCACTACAGTTTGTCCACTATAGTCTTTCCACTATAGTCTGTCCACTTTAGTCTTTCCACTATTCTCTGTCCACTTTAATCTTTCCACTATAGTCTTTCCACTATAGTCTGTCCTCTATAGTCTTTCCACTATAGTCTGTCCACTGTAGTCTTTCCACTTTAGTCTTTCCACTATAGTCTCCACTTTATTCTGTCCACTACAGTCTTTCCACTTTAGTCTTTCCACTATTCTCTGTCAACTTTAGTCTTTCCATTATAGTCTCCACTTTATTCTGTCCACTACAGTCTTTCCACTATAGTCTGTCCACTGTAGTCTTTCCACTTTAGTCTTTCCACTATAGTCTCCAATTTATTCTGTCCACTACAGTCTTTCCACTTTAGTCTTTCCACTATTCTCTGTCAACTTTAGTCTTTCCACTTTAGTCTTTCCACTATAGTCTCCACTTTATTCTGTCCACTACAGTCTTTCCACTATAGTCTTTCCACTAAAGTCTATCCACTTTAGTCTTTCCACTATAGTCTCCAATTTATTCTGTCCACTACAGTCTTTCCACTTTAGTCTTTCCACTATTCTCTGTCAACTTTAGTCTTTCCACTTTAGTCTTTCCACTTTAGTCTTTCCACTATAGTCTCCACTTTATTCTCTCCACTACAGTCTTTCCACTATAGTCTGTCCACTGTAGTCTTTCCACTTTAGTCTTTCAACTATAGTCTCCAATTTATTCTGTCCACTACAGTCTTTCCACTTTAGTCTTTCCACTATTCTCTGTCAACTTTAGTCTTTCCACTTTAGTCTTTCCACTATAGTCTCCAGTTTATTCTGTCCACTACAGTTTGTCCACTATAGTCTTTCCACTATAGTCTGTCCACTTTAGTCTTTCACTATTCTCTGTCCACTTGAATCTTTCCACTATAGTCTTTCCACTATAGTCTGTCTTCTATAGTCTTTCCACTATAGTCTGTCCACTGTAGTCTTTCCACTTTAGTCTTTCCACTATAGTCTCCACTTTATTCTGTCCACTACAGTCTTTCCACTTTAGTCTTTCCACTATTCTCTGTCAACTTTAGTCTTTCCACTTTAGTCTTTCCACCTTAGTCTGTCTACTTTAGTCTTTCCACTACAGTCTGTCCACTTTAGTCTTTCCACTATTCTCTGTCCACTTTAGTCTTTCCACTTTAGTCTTTCCACTATAGTCCTCCACTCTATTCTGTCCACTACAGTCTTTCCACTATAGTCTGTCCACTGTAGTCTTTCCACTTTAGTCTTTCCACTATAGTCTCCAATTTATTCTGTCCACTACAGTCTTTCCACTTTAGTCTTTCCACTATTCTCTGTCAACTTTAGTCTTTCCACTTTAGTTTTTCCACTTTAGTCTGTCCACTTCAGTCTTTCCACTATAGTCTGTCCAGTTTAGTCTTTCCACTTTAGTCTTTTCACTATAGTCTCCACTTTATTCTGTCCACTATAGTCTTTCCACTATAGTCTTTCCACTAAAGTCTATCCAATTTAGTCTTTCCACTATTCTCTGTCCACTTTAGTCTTTCCACTATAGTCTCCACTTTATTCTGTCCACTACAGTCTTTCCACTATAGTCTTTCCACTATAGTATGTCTACTGTAGTCTTTCCACTTTAGTCTTTCCACTATAGTCTCCACTTTATTCTGTCCACTACAGTCTTTCCACTTTAGTCTCTCCACTATTATCTGTCAACTTTAGTCTTTCCACTTTAGTCTTTCCACTATAGTCTCCACTTTATTCTGTCCACTACAATCTTTCCACTATAGTCTTTCCACTATAGTCTGTCCACTTTAGTCTTTCCACTATTCTCTGTCCACTTTAGTCTTTCCACTATAGTCTTTCCAATATAGTCTGTCCACTTTAGTCTTTCCACTATAGTCTGTCCAGTTTAGTCTTTCCCCTTTAGTCTTTCCACTATTCTCTGTCCACTTTAGTCTTTCCACTATAGTCTTTCCAATATAGTCTGTCCACTTCAGTCTTTCCACTATAGTCTGTCCAGTTTAGTCTTTCCACTTTCGTCTTTCCACTATAGTCTTCACATTATTCTGTCCACTACAGTCTTTCCACTATAGTCTTTCCACTAAAGTCTATCCACTTTAATCTTTCCATCTTAGTCTGTCCACTTTAGACTTTCCACTATAGTCTGTCCACTTTAGTCTTTCCACTATTCTCTGTCCACTTTAGTCTTTCCACTTTAGTCTTTCCACTATAGTCTCCACTTTATTCTGTCCACTACAGTCTTTCCACTATAGTCTTTCCACTATAGTCTGTCCACTTTAGTCTTTCCACTATTCTCTGTCCACTTTAGTCTTTCCACTATAGTCTTACCAATATAGTCTGTCCACTTTAGTCTTTCCACTATAGTCTGTCCAGTTTAGTCTTTCCACTTTAGTCTTTCCACTATAGTCTCCACTTTATTCTGTCCACTACAGTCTTTCCACTATAGTCTTTCCACTATAGTCTGTCCACTTTAGTCTTTCCACTATAGTCTGTCCACTTTAGTCTTTCTACTATTCTCTTACCACTTTAGTCTTTCCACTATAGTCTCCAC